>JBBPCW010000147.1:19280542-19290861 GCA_037974425.1 Phenacogrammus interruptus
CCTAGATTATGTAGTGCTGGGAATAGACATTTTCCATTGAAAAGGAAAGGGTAGTCCAAGACTAGGCTTAATCCCTGACTGGGAAACCGGCCCTAAAAGTTTAGGATGTATTTACAAACATGATTTGGGTGGCTGTTGTTATTTGGGTTATTGTCAACACAATACTGCACAAGTGCCAAAAGGACTGCAAAAATGAACACATAAGCAAACATTACAATAGAACAGGAAAGAACAGCAAAAAACAAATAGAAACATTACTGAGTGAATAAAGTATTGAATATGGCCTGTATATTTTTCAAGATAGCAAAAATGAGAAGACACTATTGGAGAGATGTGTGGGTCGTCCACAATGCGGCTGGCTTTGCAGATGCAGTATGTGGTAAATTTGTGAGAGAGGGGAGAGAGACCCTGATTATTTTTTTCATCTGCCCTCACTATTCGCAATTCCTGAATGATGCTTAGAATGCTCTTAATGTGGAATGTGGTGAGGACTGGGGAGGTCTTTATGTGCTTAAGAGTGGGCTTAACATGATAAGTGGTCTGTATGCTGAGATTATCATAACAGAGTTGTGATCCAGTTTGCTGAAATAGGGCTGAGGTTCAGATCTGTAAGCACAAACTATGTTTGTATAAATGAGATCCAGCACATTCACGTTCTGGTGGAGTTTAGGGAGTACTGACTTGAGATCGGATAACCTCTCCAGCAGCAATAAACAGCCCATTTAGGTGTGAGTTTTGTAGTGATGACCCTGTGAAGTTATCAGATTGTGTTATTTGTGTTGGGGTGATGTGTACACTGCCACTGTTTGCATGCTGAGGGCTGGATAACAGGCCTCTTCAGCAGAGGGCAAAGACCACGTCTCTAAATGGATCATCAATGGTCACTTATAACTTATAAGTCTGCCTACAGGCTGCATTGTCAGAAGTGAGTCCTACTGTTGTAAAAAACATCCTAGTTGAGTCTTTTTGCGTAATTACAAAACAGCAAGCCTCTCTGTGTTCATTCTATTCTGCTGTTGTTATACTCATTAGTGACTGCTCTCCTTACTCAAAATTGACTACTGTAGTGTTGCACAACTTATCCCTGAGTGCTCTTAGCCCTGCAAAAGCCTTTGCCTATGGTCCAGCAACAGACCTCCTGCTGCTCCTAAACTAATCTGTGTCTTTTCCAGACAACCGTAATGTGTTCAATTCCTCCCCCATGCCCACTTTTCATTTTCATGCACAGTTAGAGGCTCACATCCCCATTCACGTCCACACAATGAGACTGACGCTGATATAAAATCCTTCATCATTCCCAGGCATTAGATGTGCTGCCAAATTCTTCAGCCAAAGCAAGAGTGGAGAGACAGGGACTATGGCAGGGAGAACTATGATGAGAATAGATGCAGAGAAAATGAAGCAATGAAGTAAACAAAAGGGGGAAACCACAGGGCATGCATTTGGACATGTGACCAGGACCGATCATAGAGGCAAAGAAATCCCTGTGTCCTTTTTTACACATCTGCTGAGACGAACACCTGCTTTATCTGTTGGATCCAGCTAGAACACAATGAGTCCAGATCTGTTAACTACAGAGCCCCTCCAGTGACCTCCTTTCTAAATGAAAACAATGCAGGGCTACAACTTAACAACAACCTTGTGGAAACATGATCCTAATTTGTGGGCATGACTTCAGAATTGGTAAGTCATGATTCTCAAGTCATGGAATTAGATTTTTACAGTAGTAAGTACAACTTAACTATATCAACCACTTATTCTTGTAATAAAATGATCATGTTACCATGGTAATAAATTGTGGCTACATGCTGATAATCTTGGTTCTCACTCCTTACTATGCCACAGTCAGGCATTAGGATCTCGTTTTCACTCGTTCTCTTCAAAAAGTTATTCTAATTTTAAAATGATGTCACTAGCTGCGCTCTGTAGTTTTCCGGGATTTCTGCACAGTGTAACAGAGACAGCACACAAGGACTGTGGAACACAGCAGTGCAACTATTAGTGATTACCTCTTGCAGTACACTAGCAGTGGGACTCTCACCATGGGAGGAAACGGTCAGACCTCCCCTACCCAGCTTTCTGATCAGACTCTGAAAAGTGTATCAGAGGAACTACAGTACTTCACAGATAATAACTGGCACTACACACCAAAAATATTTTTGAAAGTTTGAAGTTGAACTGCAGATATTTAAACTTTTTTTTATCCCTTTTATTAATAATAAGCAATGTGTTTCATACTAGTTTTTCTCATCTGATTTATAAACAATATCAGTGTTCTTTCCAGATTTTGAGCCTGTAGTCTTTGTAATGGAATAACGTTTCTATCGGAACAGATCTTCTATACTGAAGAAAAAGGAGATACAAGGTTTTATACTGACAGCAACAATATTTGACCAGGGGCCTATGCTTTAGGCAAAACCATATTCTTATTCTGTTCCACACAGAAACTGGGCTGTTATAATGCAGAAATTGCTAGGACTGAAGTGTTATTTTCCTGTCACAGGTACCGTGATGACACCAAACTACCTGCGCTCCCCTAAAATCAGCGTGTCTCCCTTCTGTGACTGCAGCAGCAGTGGCAATAGCAAAGAGGAGTGTGACAGATTCACTGAGTTCTTCACTGACAATGTCTGCCTGCGTGAGTAGCTACAATATACACTTTGTCTGTCTCTACTTCTGGTTGTCTGCTCTTTTCACCCTGTACCTGAGCTTTAAGTTCCTCTTCCTCCTTCATGTTCTCTTCATGTTCAGGTACACGTCATTCTTCTTTACGTATTCTCTCTGTGCTTCCAGCTACTTTTGGTCACCTGTCAGTTCATATTTTTTTTCCAGTTCATCTCTTCCTCCATTTCATTCTATCCTCAAGTTGCATTTCAGTTTCAGTTCCTCGTGCTTCCCCTCTTCCTTGCCTGCAGCCACCCAGCCGTCCTGTCACATTTCAGCCTCATTTAATTAAAGCTCTACTCAACATCAGGTCCGTTAATACAGTGGGATCAGGCAAGCTCTGAAGCTGCCGTGCATTCGACAGAGTAGATAAAAAGATCAGCACTGGAGCTGCAGCATTTGTTTGAGCCCATGATCTGCCTTATCAGCTCTGTTAATGAACATCCGAAGCCCCACTGATCTTCTTGCAAGGCCATGTGGCTAAAGATGGCATGATACGACTTTTTCTCCACCGTCACAGAGACTGGCACATTGAGTATGGGTTCATTCTGAGACTAATTCTTTGTATGATACCAACTTTATGTGGAAAAAACTAGGCTAGCACTGACAATCTGAAATCTGTGCCAAATTTGTTCTGAAATATCAGAATCTTTCCTCATCTTTTCATAACCCATAACAATGACTCAAATGAGTAGGACTGACTGCTGAAGGCCAAATGGGAGCCAAGAGAATTATGTGTTTTAGAATGACTTTGAGGGAAGCGTGTTTCATTTCTGGTCAGCTTACCGACCCCATGCTCTCAGACTGAACCACTCAGTGGAGGTCCAGCCTGAATATAAGGATGCTGTTCTAAATAAGATTTGTGTCTGCGTGTACCATCAGCCCTAGAGGATGAGTTGAAGGACATTGCCTTAGAGGGTACACTGGCCATAATGTAAAAAGTAAAAACAATATACTGAAAAATGTTATTCCAGCAAGGAATTAACTACATTTAAGTCAGAGAGCACCAGTTCATTTATTTCATTCTGATTAAAACTGAAATTTGCAAGTTTAGATTTTTCCCATACTTTTGTCCACACATGCAAAGTCTAACCTGACATCATATTTCAGAGGTTCTGTGTTTGAGTGCAGTTTTCTAGAAAGAAGCACTTGTGGAAATGTAGTCAAGTTGAAATGGCTACTCAGAAACAATCTCACTCTCTGGCCCTATGGGATTCTGTTAAGGTGGATATGAGGGCACAAAGATGGACAGCTCTCTCAGTGTCTCTCTCTCCATTTCCATCTCTCCCTCTCCCCCTCTCTCTCTCTCTCTCGTGTCTCATTAGTGAAGCTCAGTGTTAAAGCATGCTGACAGGTGTAGGGGAGCCTGGTCCATGCTACCACTGTGTGAGTGTGAGTCGGTGACAGAGCCTCTCTAAAGGCCCTCATGCCTCTATTCTGCCGTGGGCCACACACACACACACACACACACACACACACACAATTTCTATTGCAGCCAGGATCGCGATAAAGCACCATCATTCTGATAAAGCAGTTCAAACAGGGCCATCAACAGCATTAAATTAAAATACAACTGCTAGAAGCTCACTGTTGAAATAACTGTGGTGCAGCACTAGTCTGGTATTACATTTTATAGTATGTGATTTCAACCAGTGTTAAATAATACCCTGTAGCTAAAATAACCTTATGGTATGACCTAAAATAACTTAAAATGGTATTTTCTATTTTTATAAATGGTTCTTATGTATGTGTTTTGAAATATAGGTAAAAACGTATAACAGAATCTATATGCATTAATATAACCTTTAACACATGCTGCCCTGGTTATTAAAATAAGACAAATAGAGAAAGACTAGGCAGTTAAAATAAGCATTAAATTAATCAATAACCAGGTCTGTGGCTGATTATTTACCTCACGACTGATGTTCACAGACGACTGACAGTCGATAATCAAACCGTTTCACTGGTGTTCTGTACAATCAGCAGTGATTAATTATCAAAGTGGAAATATTTACATGTGCCGTATTTACCCAGCTGAAGGTCACTGGCTGTGCTGTCAGTGTTTTTGCCATGAATGGAACGGATTTCAGGGACAGAGTTTACATATTTACATGCATGGCGCTATTCTTCATAAGCAATTTATTCTACTTGTCCCCCTAATACAAACAGGACTGTCCTAAGATGAAGGAGTTATACGTACTTTGGAACACTTGTAGCCTGAAGGGAGAATCAGCATCATGTTCATATGCAAATTTCCTCATGCTGTACGCCATCTCCAGGAACAAGCTTTAGCTGGTACTATGCCAATATACAGGGAATCTGTTTGGCTACCATGGGAAAAGATTCTTCCCCAAGTCTAATGTACTGTAATGTTGTATTGCCTCGCATTTATTTTATTCCTGTTCATCCACAGCACTCACCTCCATTATAATGATTAGTGCCCGAAACAGAAGTATGTTAAACATACAATCACTGACATTCGAAAATGTCAGGACATCTAACAGATAAAAGGTGCAAATACATATTGAGGTTAATACACTTGAAACAGCTGTTCCCCTCATAGCAACGAATCTGCACCCCTGTGCCTTTCTTGCTCTGATTATCAGGGCATGTATCTTAACCCTCTGTTATGTCTGTTGTTTTCATAGGTAATGCTATCCAGGCATTTGGGAATGGGACAGATGTTAGCGTGTGGCAGCCAATGCCTCCAGTGCAGACCACCACCTCCATAACCACCCCATCCCAGAGAGCACGTGACCGGGACCGATCATCCAATGCCCTGGAGCCTGGCACCCACCTTAACCCTGGAGATTCTGTCTACCAGTTCTGTGGAAGCCTGCAGGTCAGTCACCCTATTCAAACACGTTTAATCCGCTTCTGTATCATCCACTAATTTTAATGCTAAATTATTAAGAAATATATAATTTAGTAATTTTTAACAATAATATTAATGCAAAAATTCAGCTACATTTCCATATAAAATATAACTGCATACATTTTTTTTTTAGCCCAAGAAAATTATTCATTTATAATTTCATTTTATACTTTGTGATTTCCAGATTTTTTTTTACATTCTGTCTCTCACAGTGGGAATTTACCTACAATGTGAATTTCAGACCCCTCCATGACTTCTAAGTGAGATAACTTGCAAAATTGCAGGGTATTCAAATACTTGTGACCCTCACTGTATCTTGTTGAGAGATCTCCAACTGTGCTGCACACATCCTCGGACTTCTGTCCTAGCAATGATGAGAAAGAAGTGAAAATACAATAAAACACGACTGTTACACTATTATATTTCTTCTTCATTAATAAATAAATCAAAAACAAGCTTAGCACACAGTGATAGCCACACCTACACTCAGGCACCACATATCCACTTACTTACTCTCAGAAAAGAAAGATACTGCTCTGGACAGTGTATACTGAGTCAAATTTGATGAGAGTGAGTTTTGTTCATTTTGGCTGTACACAGTCCTGCAAGGGGGAGCAGCTGTGGCAAACAAAATGAAATAGAGAGACACAGAGTGAGAGAGAGAGAGCAAGAGAGAGTAAAAGAAACAGAGAAAGAAAGAGAAAGAGAAACAGAGAGAGAGAAAGAGAAACAGAGAGAGAGAGAGAGAGAGAGAAAGAGAAACAGAGAGAGAGAGAGAGAAAGAGAAACAGAGAGAGAGAGAAAGAGAAACAGAGAGAGAAAGAGAAAGAGAGAGAGAAAGAGAGAAAGAGAAACAGAGAGAGAGAAAGAGAAACAGAGAGAGAGAGAAAGAGAAACAGAGAGAGAAAGAGAGAAAGAGAAACAGAGAGAGAGAGCTCAGAAGCAGACTCATGGGAACTTTAAGTCAGTCTGGAACATCGATTACAGATTCCCACAACAGGCCAAACTAATCTCACTCACGGTGAAAAAACATTATTTCTCTAGGCCATGGCTACACGGCCGCACTTACACATAGTTTGCATTTATTTATGGCCCCTAGGAAAACATATTTTTCTTACTTTTTAAATGAAAGGATGATTTGTAAGCCTGTTACAAATACTGTTACAAGTTTCACAGTTTACCATTCATTCAGGCAAAATAGCCTGTTTTTAATCATTTTTGTGAAAACCAACACATTTACAGTCTCCTTTAACATAATTAATTTATAAGGAGTGTTTCTACCTACCTGTTGAATGAGGTATTACACAGACCACCCCATAAGAACTGAAAATATTTTCTTACAGTTACAAAAAGCAGCTTCTTAGAGATAGAGAGAGGCGGGAAAGAGTCACGTCAATCTGAATTCTGACTGTTTTTGTTACATAAGCCGACACGTCATTACTGGGAAAAATTGAAATACAGAAAATATAGGATGTGACCTATTTCAGTGTTTGTATTCATTTATTTTATTTAGAAAGGGGAAGGGGTGGGTCAATATTAAAACAGTTCTAAGAGTTTTAGCTTGGTCATTCTGTGTTTCGGCTCCTTCCCTCTCTGCCCAGCTTTAGTTCTACCAACACACTCACTGAGCGATCCATTCATTATGCTGTCACCAAGCCTCCTACACCGCCTCTATTCTTCTTCCATTAAATGTGCACACACACGGCGCCTGTGCCAAACGCAGAGTGTGGTTGCAGAAGCTGTAGGGCTGCAGGGCTCAGGCAGGGTGGGCCATGGGCAGCTCTAACTCATCTGCATAAAACTCATTTCCCCTGCGTGTGACAACAGCCACCATACAGCCAGAGCTCTCGGCCAGATTTTACAATCCAAACGTCTGGCTGCCACACGCCTGTGTGTGCCTACATGTTTCTAGGGCTGAAATAATCGAAACACAATTTCATATTTTGCATCAGATGTATATGTGTAATCTCATTAAGTCTTTTCCCTGAACAAATCTCTTTGCTGCATGTCCACGACCACATCATGCTTTGACTATATTGGGCATGGTGACCTTAAGTTCACGCGGGGCTGTTCCAGAGTATCCCATTCTAAATGCAGGGCTTTTCAAAGGAGATTATAAAAGCTGCCTGTGTGCAACTGAACTGTCTGCAGTTTAAATACGTTTTCAATTAAATAATTACATAAATGTGTTAAACTCCATGTAACATTTTGTCTCCTAATTCCACAAGGTGGTTCTTAGCATGAATGATGCCATGATAGATCTATGAAGCTTTTTGACAGCAATTTTACAAGTTGCATCCCCTAGTTGGAGTATCGCTGGTTTAATCACACAGGTGGTTTTGGACCGCCAAAAGGTTGTCATAAAGGGAACATAGATCTATCATAACATCTATCTTTGAGAATGATTTATCTATAAAATGATAGTGATAGTGACATCATATCAGTTATTTTCCACTGTCAATATTAATATTTCTATGCTTTGTGGTATCTTGTGATAAATATGTGCACACCATCCAGTATGAACAGAACTGGCAGAGCCATTCTTACCACAGCACCTGATATTATTTGGTGGAATCATGAGCAAGTGACAGAGAGGCAATGAACCGTCTGAAGCAGACCAGTATCTTCACAGCAGTAAGACTGGACATAAGGCTCATGGGGCATTCGTGAGAATGGTGGACAAATATGATCAAGCAAAAGTTGAAGAGTTTGTACCAGAGTGCTCGCATCTTAAATAACATTTCACTATACCCGTATACCCATATTTAGTCTCATCTACATGACCCAACCCCTGATATTTCTATGATTAACGTAATGTATCGATACTACACCCATGTTTGTAAATGTATGGGCCTTCCTCTCATCTATGTATCTTGTATTAATGATTTTGTTGGTTATTTTACTTCACTAAAATATCTCAAAAAGACATCAGATACAGCAGTTAAATGATTGTTCTCTTGTTTCCCCACATGTATTGTTAATTCTGTCATGCCGAACTAAAAAAGCTGTTTAGTGGAAAGTTAGCTGACAAAGTAAATCAGTTCAGTCATGCTGAATTGTGGAAAAAGTAAATCGGCATTATGTTCATGGGTAGAAACAGTCTATTAGTGACCACCTGGGACAGGAGCACTGCATGTTTTAGTGCGGTTTGTGAGCAAAACATTCCATCTCTAGCCACAGATTTAGCTTTGACTGCCACAAATAGCACATGAAGTCCCTTGTTTAAGCTTTAAAGACATTAAACCATCAATGAAAATGTCGTTTGACAAGGTAGCCTTGCAAAATCAGCTTCCTCGCAGCAATGTTTAATGATTCTTCTGTTTACAACCGGATCTTGAAATCACATGAATTTCTACACATGCTCTTTACTTGACCTGGACCTACGAGGCTTAAACACTGAAACGGACCTTTTATACATTCAAAAGTGCATTTTGACATTGGATGCCAAATTAAAATTAATATTACAAATTAACTTCTACAATAATTCAATTCACAAATCATTATTATAGTGAAATATAATAGTAATGGTGTTCAAACACCTGCCAATTTGGCCCTTTGGCCCTTTTGTTTTGGTTTCCATCAACTCTCCATTTTCATTTGTGCACCCCTTGGCTGACATTTTTTTCCCTCCAACCCCTAAGACACAGGGTTTTGTTTTATTACATCATTCATGAGAATTAGAGTGCTTTCACATATAACTCAACTATCTGTAGCCCAATTTATGCAGTTGGTGCATCACCATGCATGATGGGCAAACACCTGATTCCTCAGCTTAATTGTCACCATGCCAACAGCAGACACAACAGTAATTAGTGAGTTCATGTTGCTGCAATTTGGCTGAACAAAAGGCTTGTTGTGTAAATGGCTTAATGTTACAATCTGGCCTTTAATGTATCAATAGTATCTGACTTATATTCTGGGGAGTTAGAGTATGGCTGTTTGCACACCTTGCCTCCAAAGTTGTACTAAGAGAATGCATATTCCATTTTTGTGACAGGAGCAGTGATGGACTAAAACAGAGCTGATCAGGGTATGTTTTAGCCCAGTGCATTAGGCAGGGCTGTGTCTGCTCTTCGTTAATGTCTGTAATAAACAAAAGGACACCACAGCAGAAAGCTCTGCCAGCAAGAGCAATGTCGGGAAAAAATGCACTCAAGTAATTTGCACCTAAAAGTTTCCTTCTGATCTGATGATAACATCGAGGTCCTCAATTTCCCTGCAGAGACTACCTTTTGCAGTTTCTGAGGTGACATGATCAGGTTCATCTTAACCATTTATGAACTGTGTCATTGTCTTAGGTCAAATGTTTTATTACTGTGGCATAAAACCCTGCTTTTCTCTCTCTGTCTCTAGGCTCAGAAGCTGAAGTCCAACAATACAATAGACATGTTATGTGTGGTAGGTGGAATCTTCTAAAATTAAAGTCATCATGTAAATATAGTCTAGTAAGAGGCGTCAGTAGTAGGGATGCACCGATTGCAATTTTCTTGGCCGATTCCGATTGGCGATTTTATTGTAAGTGTGATCGGCCGATACCGATTTTCCCGAAATCGATTTTTTCCCCCCAGATAACAGAAAATTAGAGCTGCTGCATGTAGTCGATGACAACGAGACAAAAAAATGGGTTTCAACTTTTTTAATGTAATGTGGTAGTTACTTTCCCTGTTTACTGGTTACTGTTATAATAGTGACATATGATAGTGGCAAATACAAACAAAAATCTAATTTTCTTTAATATAAAGCTTTTTTTTCATAACAAATTTTCTTTACAAATTTAAAT
>JBBPCW010000147.1:19319005-19333839 GCA_037974425.1 Phenacogrammus interruptus
ATCCATCCATTCTTCTTTCCACCCATTCATTTATCTGTCCCTCTTACATTTCATTTTTCCATGAATTTTTCTGTCTATCAATCTGTTCATTCATCTATTAATTTTTCAAACTATCCATCTGTCCTACATTCTACTTTTTATCCATCCATCCATCCATCCATCCATCCATCCATCCATCCATCCATCCATCCATCCATCCATTCATCCATCCACCATAATGCAATTATTAAGCAAATCATTACAGGCATTACAGTAAAACATTAAATAGTTTGTGTAAATTGCATCATGTTAAAAGTTTGCTTTGCTGGTGTTTTAAAGGTGACATCTACTGCACCATACTTGGTTCATTTAAATCAGGTAAGGCAAAAAAAAGTCTCAGAAGAATAAAGAATCAGGATGTTGTGCTAAAATAGTTACACAATGTTTTAGGTGTACAGTCCTATTTTAAGTCCATACTTGTCCCTAAAGTAATTTTGTACTATTATCCCTAATTGTTCAATGACTTGATTTAGTGAGTACCGAATGATGGGCCTTTTTGCAGATCAATACTATGATCTAAAGTGAAGAAACAAAGAGAATAAGGAAGAAGTATCCTCTGAGATTACAGCAGGAAGCCATTAGAGGACAGTTAGAATGAATCTCTCAAGAGACCAGAGAAAAGACAGGAGAGGAGAGGAAGGCCTCGCCATTTATTAAGTGAATAAACAGCCTAAAAATGAAGTGTGGTGATTATGGGTATACACACACACACACACACACACACACACACACACACAAACATACACACAGGCTACATAGCTATCCATCTCTTATCTATTTACACTTTAATTTATACATCATGCATCCCTCTATCCATTCATTAAAAAGAACTCTTTAGCATACCTACATCAGGTACCTACAGCATACCTACATCAGGTACCTACAGCATACCTACATCAGGTACCTACAGTATACCTACATCAGGTAAGAAGAAGCAGAAACACCATCAGGAGTCTATAGATCTTTTTGTAGAAGCAAGTAGAAGCCTGGACTCTGTCTAAAACTTTCCTGCAGCTGCACAGAACAGCAGAGACATTTCATTCATTCAGCACCACCCAGAGTGTCAGGTCTTCGCGACCCAGAGCTTGACAGACATTTTTATAGCATGTCTCTCTTGTCATTGGTATTCAGTACCAAAGTGGCACGCTCACAGCCTCCATTATTGTGGTGCTCATGCTGTCCCTGAGAGACAAAACTGCCCTGTGGGATGCTAAATTTTCAAAAGGGCCTAAAGCACAAGGCTAGTCAAGTCTTTAGCAATTATTACCACAATGAGAACCACTTAACAAATGCTGCCGACTATATTGCAAAAGAACTGAAATCGAGCTTTTTAATAACACTCCGAAATTAAATAGTCAGAAATGAAAAAAGCATGATGTTATTTTACACTGAAGGCCCCATTTTAGGGAAAACTGAATTTTCTTTACATTTTTAAACGAGGTATATCGAAAATACGCTGCAATCAAGTTAAATAAACCGATTTGCATTTATATACCTTATACAGCCAAAATTGTGATAAAACTGCTGGGGAGTTTTTTATTTTGTGTAAGTAAATAAGTGTGTGTGTGTGTGTGTTTGTGGGGATGGGATAACACGTTTAACTGCATGTGGCCACGTGGGTGAGGGCCTGATATTTTACAGCATGGTTTTAGATAATGAGTGTGTGTTTGGTTGTGGGGTGGGGTGGGGGGGTTAACACCTTGATACCTTGTAAAAATAATGGCACCTTCTATCAGTGACATAATTTACAGGAAGTTACATAATTTAGAGGGTTTTTAACATTTAAAACACAAGTAAGTTTCTGTCTTCTATAATGTAGAATTTTCTTGATTTATGAGGTTGTCGGCGGTGGGGACATCATATCGCATCATTACTGTTACCAATTATTAACATATTAATTAAAATAATATTTTTTGTATCTTGATATTTACCATATCTATAAGTAGTATCCTTTCAAACTGTATCACATCTGCTCTTGTGACCTTGAACATTAGCTAACTTGGGGCAAATTAGCTTCAAATCATCAACCCTGTTACTGTCAGTCCTGTTACTTTTACAGAGTAAAAGTAGTAGTCACACAGTTTTAAAAGTTGATTTAGCTGTATCGCAAACATTTCTAAAAGTTATCTTGTGTGCATCATTGAGTGGGCACTTATGAGCATTTATTACAGTCTTTGTAACATTTTCCGGTATGTCTATAATATTTGCTAGCTAAAGATAATATAATGTTTATATTGTGATTAGCCGGCTCGGTAAGACTGGCCCCTATGTGCCTTTGCGACCATAACGAGTGGCCATATGACCTGTTAATGTGTGTTTGGGGAATGTTTGAGGGGTAGAAGTGTGACATGTGTTAATGGGTTGTTATGTGTCTAAATCTGTGTTATTTGTGGAGTTTGAGCCTTTCTCGCCCATCACCATCCTCTGGAGCATTATCTGCCGGTGGGTAGTGACGGACAAGAGTGGCGTAAGTTAGTAGGAGTTGGGAGCTGTACTTGTTTATGCCAGTTGGGGATGCAGTACACCCTGGTGAAAGTCTGTGTTTTGAAGCTGTGAAGCTGTAAAAATAAACAAGGCTTGCTTAAAGATCAGTGTGTGCTCATCTTCTCTCTCTCACACTTGCCACAATATTTATACTTCAGTACACTTTTAGTGTGCCATTAAGTTCAGCAGAAAAGCAAAGGCGTGACATCCAGGTCAAATGTATGCCCAGTGGAGGTCCAAATAAATTCTATTAGACTTTTCATGATGATGTAAACTGGGACCTCTATGATGCTGTGCTCCACTTCATCCCAGGCCCACTACCAATCACTGATCGCCATGTGTTTGTAAAATGAGAGAATTTTCACATTCATTTGTGCAGTAATTCTCCTTTTCTGTTATGAGCAGCTGAGCTCTGTTTTTTATTAACATAAATTATAGTATGGTTACATTCTAAGTTTTATGTCTCATTTGGTGCTGTCTTCCTCAATGACAGGAGAGTGTTAAATTTCTAAATAATGTCTGTGCAGCTGTTGGTCTCTAAACTGTTACTTTTGGGTAAAGTATGTTTTCAGTTATAATGATACACTTTGATAATTTGTTTCACTCAATGAGGCATGTATAATTGTAATGTGATGTGTTAATGGTCTGGTGATGTTGCATGTTCACCATGTTATTATTTACCTTAATTACCTCTTTTTTTTTTTTTACCTCAATGTGAATTTTGATATCTACTTCAAAGAGACTTGTGATATGTGATGGGTGTTTATGTTCTGGTTTTACTGAGGATCCGTTTCAATTAAGGTAATGTTGATCTAAATCTCTTGTTAATGATGTATGTATAAACGCAATGATACAAGAGCTGTAAGGTGACTACAGAACCTCACCTGTAAGGTGACTACAGAACCCCAAATACAAGCTAAATTAACTTTGCTTGAGATCAAGATTCCGACTACAAATGCCTCAAAACATAAAATTTTTTAGAATTAAAAGTGCTTCACATATATATCTATGCAAATTCCATGCGAATGCAATGTAAAATATATTGTTACTTATAAGATATAATAACATCAATAATAAAAACAGCAATGTTTTTATTATTGATATTATTATACAAATATATATAGTGTGCTGAAGAATGTCTCATCATCCCTGTTACTCTTGTCAGTCCTGTTACTTCATGTGTCAGTCCTGTTGCTGTCATTAATTTGATAATAATGTAAAAATGACGATTAGAAGGGCCACCCTGTTATTCCAATTATTCCAATTAACATTCCATTTAACACTGTAAAATTTTTTGGAAAAGACATTTTATTCACTACCACCCTCATAAATATCTAAATATTTTATATAGTACCCATTTTGTCCATAACAGGGTTGACAGATAAATCATAACATGAAGTTGATAATATATCATAAAATAAAATAAAATAAATAGCCTGAGATGGCTCCATAAAATTTATTGTCACTTTCAGGAGGTCTTCTT
The DNA here is from genome assembly GCA_037974425.1 of Phenacogrammus interruptus. Classification (NCBI taxonomy): domain Eukaryota; kingdom Metazoa; phylum Chordata; class Actinopteri; order Characiformes; family Alestidae; genus Phenacogrammus; species Phenacogrammus interruptus. The sequence goes on from JBBPCW010000147.1 coordinate 19,323,012, forward strand.
TCCATAAATATAAAAAAAATGCAAGTTGAAAATGTAAAATATTGTAAAATATTCATTTTTTTATTCTTCAGTTTTTAACATAAGTTGACAAGGACTGTGGGTGGCTATGGACTTTTCAGCCCAATTTAGAATGTCAGAAAGATATGGCTGTGCTGAATTCAAAAATGTTTGACAAGCGTTTATGAAATCCTTTATTCCATCCTATCTTGCTTTGTGATAGTAGGTTCTTGTACATGAAACCTTAGGGTCTCAAATGGACCAACCACATGCAAAAAGACCAAAGTATAAGGTTGCTGAGCTTTTAAAGTTGGGTACTGCAGTCTGGGAAATGGGGGTGAAACTTTAATAACAACAGTGCAGTGTTGAAACAATGAGATTTTAATGAGCCGTTCCACAAGTCCTCTCTTTGGAGCATGTCTTCGCAATTAAATTTCAAATATATACCCCTATTTGTTTTTCTACAAATGGAATTTTAGGTTTCTTTTAAATCTAATACTATTTACCTGTAGTGTGTTATCTAAAATCCCATTAATCCCTGCACAAGGTAATGATTTACAGTAATATTCATCAGATTTAAACACCATAAGTGAAATCAAAAGAGTTGTATGGACAGTCCAAATGGACAGTGCTCCTGCATTGTGATTAAGCCCCCAAAACATTTCCAGCCTCATGTTCAAACATAATTAACACAACATGCATAATTTATTTTCTCTAGGGCTGCTCATCAAGTGGACCACCATGCTTCTTCATGTGTGCCGTGAGTAGCCAAATTAAAATCTTTTTTGCTACGAGATAAGGGTGATATTTAAAAGTAAACTAAACTAAAACAGTGAATTACAGAATTGGATCTACTCACTGAAATCTTAAAGCACTTTGCTTATATATAGATTATAGATAGATTTTGAACATCTTAACCATGTTCATTATTGTTCAAATATTGTTTCTACAGTCAAGACATGATGACATGATGACAACCAATGGTAACCAAACGGTAACCATAGAAATAATTCAAAAATGACACACCTACACCTTCACTTTATTTCCAAACTCGAGGCCTAAAATAATTAAAAAGTATACTACCTAATAACCAGGACCTCTTTTTTTTTTTAACTCCAGCAACTAATCTCTTATCGCCTAATTTGCAGTGTTTCCCATACCAATAAAAAAAACGGCTGGGCAGCCTGCCCAGTTAAACTCACATGCCACCTGGGTTGGATAAGATATGGACATTAGGACATGCCTGGCACACTACTGTTTGCTTTATTTCTTATTATTTAGTTTTTATGTGATATGCGTTTATCTATTTTTAAAAAGTAAAGAAGTTCTAAAGACCCCAAGCCTGGCATAGATCCAGTCATTGATATAACTATGTGATACAGCAGAATGTTTCAATGGCAAGCTTGAGATTGTCAGAGGAGCAGTGACTACTCTAGTCTCACAGTGTCCAGTCACTGTAGATTTTAATCACACTCATTTCAATCAATTCTTGTTTTGTAAAGAATTTTTTTTCACCTTGCAAACCGAATGGTGGTTCAATAAAGGATATGATGCTTGTATGGTGTGTTATGGTGACAGTAGGTAGTTTGTAGATATTTATTCCATAGCCCAAAAACTCAAAAGCAGATCAGCATTTGAGTTTTTAAAAATAAATGAGGTGAGAATGTAAAACTGGGCATATTTGCATGTGTAGTGATTTCACTTTATTTTTAAAAATAATTTTTGCAAAAATAATGATACAATTCTTTTCTCTGCACCACACAAAAAAACCCTGTATGGTATGTTTAATTATATTATAAAAACAAACAAAAGCAAAAACATTTTACAACGTACACGTCTATCGACTATTACAAGCGAGTTTCAAGGCCGTGGGTCCAGGAAACAAAATGATTGTCCGTGGTACTCGACCACAGAGAGGGCAAAAATAAATACGTAAAAAAAATGTCTTTCATGATGAGGAAGCACTGTAACAGAGTAGAGCCCTGTTTATTTCTTCTGTAATATTGTGGCGAACGGTGGAGGAAGGAGACGCCAAGGCTGGTTCCATCATTTTCTTAAGTTTTATTTCTCCCAACACTTAGTCTACAATGCACCTGCTCCCCAACTAACGGTGCTAAGCACCGCCCCTCCCTCTTATACTCCCCAGAAAACCCGCCAGTAACTATGGTGATGGGCAGGTGTTGCCCATCACCTCCCACACACACACTCTAACCCCAAATTAACCCCTAATCACACACACACGCACCCCACACAGTCCACGTGGTCCTCCAGCTCGCCACAATATAATATACTATACCATGGATATTTTCAAAATGCCTCTAACACTGCTCAGATCGGCACCCAAAGTAGCTGGTGTACATAATGACCATGGTGTAAATATGTTTCGTCTCTGTAAAAAGGTTTAAAAGACGCATGAGGCTTCCTTTATTATTTGATTGCACTGCTCATTCCAAAGCATTTCAGATCGTTAGCCACCTTTTATTGTTTTGTTTAATGAGAGCAATGAAAGCACAAGTGAAATGTATTCCTACGTATGCTTTCGGTTATTTAAAAAGGTGGTTTGTGACAATGAATAAAAATAAATGCAAGCACAGCACAGAGGAACCTTCAAATATCAAATGGCAATAAATATCCTGTTATGCTACATATCGGTCTCTCCTGTGTCTTTAAACCCTGAGCACTTAGCTTCAGCTATTCTGTTTCACGCAACAGAAACCTGATCGGCACTAATAAAGCTATCATCGCACACATCCAGGCTGTGCCATTCTAACGGTTACAATTTGAAAGAGACATTTTGTCACACAGACGGTTTAGATAGGCAGGGGCAAAGGTAGACCGCATGCTGCCCATCAGAAATGAGATTACCAAAGATATTCTGTTTAATGGGGAAAAGTAAAGTGACTTCTGTGTTCAACGAAAATCAAATCAGAGTTAATCTTCCGCTCCCAGAGTCCCACTGTCCAGGCCATTGATCAGAAGGCCTCTAATCAGCTGAGATTGGATGCAGGCTGGGGAGTGAAGCAAGGAGAATAAAGGGATGCCTCCAAAGCCACAAACTATTATACCACCTGTAGTATTCTGCTGATTGCACTGGTAATGATGTCCTGCAGTAATGGGAACAGTATTCAAACAAGTATTTAGACATGTTTATTTTATTTTTTTTTAATATACATCTAGTTCATAGATCTACTTGAACACACATAGTATTATCCTGCACTTTGTACTTATAAATATTAACATTAACATATTCATCAGCATCAACAAAGACAGGCCAAAAAAATGAATGGTGAGGTAATAAAGCTAAAAGAAATTCATTTAAGAATAACCGCAGGATGACTTGAAAGAACAATTATACTGAGAACAATGGGCAATAAACTTCAATCATAACTGTTCATTTGCCTCATTCAAAACTCTTAAAAGAGAAGCACAAAGACATGCATCTCAAATCTGTCCACATAAATCACATTCATTTACATAAATCAGAATTATATTTTATAACAACATTTTCTGGTCGGACAAAACAAGCTAATTGGAGACAGAAGGTTTTCACACAAACCCATAGTGAAGTATGCAGGTGGAATCTCATTAAAAATGGATGGAGTGCAATGGATGCAGTAAAAACACAATGTACCCAAAAATGTGCTTTGGAATTAAGCCACAGAGGAACCATTTTTAGTTCACTGAAGGACTTTTACTTATGCACAGGCTTTATAAATAATATTTAACTGAGATATATGCATTAGAAGAACCTTTTAAAGTTTAAAGGACCTCCATATAATGTAAATCTATACCAGTGAAAGTCCAAGCTAAGAACCACTTAAATAAGCTTCAGCATGCACCTGTCTATGCCGGTACAGTTTTAGTAAATACCCCAAAATAGGGGGTGTAACTTTCATTTGCCCCAACCTTTTATGTTATGTGTTTTAAACCCATTTTTAACCGTTTGCACTATTGACTTAGTATGCAAATGAAGCCTCTAACAAATCATGACATTTTTATATTGAGTTCTGGAAGCATCCTGACCAATCTCATGATGTCATGTGATCTCATAACTGTAACTGATTTTAAGATTAATCTTGAGGTCAGTCTATAACCATGTTACATTAAGCATTAGTTATTAACATACTGAAGCAATATAATCAGTGTAATATTTTGCTCATACTGTGCATTTCCATCATTATTTATGGTAAGCATATTCACCTCCCTGCTGTTTTCCATTCATGATATCTTAATGCAGAGATGAAAGACTCTTATGACTTCATTTAGACTTAATTTTGTTGAAAATCTCACTGACATTAATACCAGCTCACAGCTTTATCTTGTCATTAATTCTAGTAAATTAACACTTACATCAAAAGCCAGTTGCCAGGGGGTCAATGACTGTTGTCATGTTTTATTAAGTTTTGTTTGTTAAGTCATTTGTAAATAACGACCATTTTCAAAGGGGTAATATTGTTTCAAAGATAATAATCATTGAAGTAATTACTACAGTCTTCTTAAGCGTTCTCACTGAAACCATTATCATTCATTTTTTGATGTAAAAGTGGATCATATTTTATGAAAATAACTTAAACAGTGCTAAATTTGATTTTACTGAGTGCAGCTGAGAAAGGCTCAAATGAACTCATTTTTTTGTAAGAATAGAAAGGATTTGAGTGTTCTCTGCTAACTAAATGCAGAGCACTGGGCTGAAGTCATTAGGGGCTGAGCTTGGGAAGCAGGGGTTATGTGTGGAAAGAATCCTGATAACCGGATAACGGATTTGGAGAAATTCAAAGGCTACTAATCAGATTATACTCAGAAATACACAAAAAAGCATGTCAAAATGTTAAAAATTTTATTTTTAAGCCTTTCGTATCTGCATATCTGCATCTTACCTAACATATGATCAGTCATACATTCAGAGACTTTGTCCGATTTAACTCCATTTAGTCTGAGTAATTGGTGTGCATGCATGTCCATGTTGACCTTCCTGGGTGATTCTATGTAACATCAGCCCTTCATGACAACAGACATATATAGTCATTTTGTCCCTCAGTAAAGTATTACAGTGTGATATTTCACTATTTAACAGGAGCTTTATGCTGCCTTTATTGTTGGATGTACTTTCGGCATTGACAGAAATGCACATGAAAAGACAACCTTTCCACAAGCATCGCCCCATAATTGCCATATCAGTGCATACCTTAGTAATTCACAGTGCTAATGTCAATTATTGTTCACTTTATTGTTCTTATTACCAAAGATGCCATAACAACCCAGAGAAAGAAAGAGAAAAAGGAGAGAGAACGCAAAAGAGAGAGAGAGACAAAGAAAGAAAGCGGGGATGAGAGAGAAAAAGATAAAGAGAGAGGGGAGACAGAGCGAGAGAGAGAGAGATAGAAAGCGAGAGAGATAGAGATAAATACAGACAAAATGTAATCCAGTGCCAGACTGTTTAGACATCTGAAATGCAGCAATCCTCCTCTGTCTGCAATCTTACACAGGCACTTAAACCCAAAGTCATATCCCCCCCTGTGTGTGTGTGTGTATGCATGTATACAAACACACACACAGATGCACACACCACACACATGTGGTCACAGCAGTCCTGACCTGAGCTATTAACCCATATAAGTAGAACCCTCTTTAGTCTCAATGGAATAAATAAGCCAATTTAAAACCACTCCGCAGCCCTTCTGCATGTAATAAACCTGTGCGTAATTACACTGGAAACCTCCTGCAGGGATAACATCGTACTAGGTCCGTTTCAGTTGTGACATTTTACCTGATTATTAATTGTGGCATAAATAACTGTGATTAACAATTTAATTCATGTATTTTGCTAATTGCATGCAGCTATTAAAGTACAAGCCTAACGCTGGCAAATTAGCTGGTCAGTAGCTCTCAACTGAGGATAGGCACAGTTTAAGCTCAAATAAACAAACATCACTCACCACTACCCTCTAAAGATCGCTGAGCGTCAGCCAAATGCAGTGAATGTAAATGTAAATATTTTTTTATCACAAAAGGCAGCTTTCATTCGTATTTAACCCTAATATGTCTCCTGTGCACATCTGTGGCCTAGAGCCCAGGAGAGCACAACTAAGTGGGTAGGATGCTCCTCATCACTTAGCATGATGCTTGCTTTTAGCTGACATAAACAAATGAACAGTTAGTGTTCTCCTCCAAGCATGTTGAACTGTCCAGTGACTTCTATGCCATCCTTCCCTGATAACACATTTTAATGTAAATTTCATGTTTGCTTACTGAACTTAACATATGGGAAAATTTAAACATGATTGATTTTTCTCTGTGTATCTGTGTGTATTTATTAAGATGTTCTATTATTTTTCTATGCAGAAACAATGTAAGCCTACTAAAATTGGCAGGAAAATGTCACATTTAACTTGTCATGAAATATTTGTAATTGAAGTTTAATGAACAACTTATGTTCAAACACTGTTTGTGCTTTACATATAGTGTAAATATATTTATGGCATGTGCAAATACTTTTAAATTGAATAGGCAAAATTATACAAATTTGGCTACTCTACACTTGTAATGGGTAAATAGGACAGGATGAGAGATGATACTTGATACGTCCTGCATCATTGTTTTGATGGTTATGAAGCATGATCAAGGACAAGAGCAGGGCGGTCTCAGGTTTCTGAGTAAGCTGACAGTGCTGCTGGACTCATCATAGTAATTATGGACTCAAGTTTCTGCCTCATCCATGTGTGATTCCAATAAAATGGCATTAATGGGAACAATTCACTGCTGCAATCGATACATGGGTGACGCAAACAGGACACAGCATGATCACATTCTGATATAAGCTATAGGATGAACAAACTGAATACTATGGGGAAAAGAAATGATATGTTGAGTTTGTTCCACAATAGAGTTTGACCAGCGCCCCCTACTGCATTGAATCTAACATAGTTAAAAACAATATATTAATTAGCATTCACTTCCATGTCCCTTGCTGTTCTTTTTTTCCTTCTTGCAGCACAGTTTGATCAACCTTCATTTAAAATACAAAAAATGTATTCAATATTTTATGGATTGTGTGATTTTAATTGTAGTTTTCTGTTAAACATGGTTCTGCTGTTGTCCTTCAGGTAAAAAATAACTGATTTTGTACATACACGCACACACATTTTCAAAAAGTAGTTTTAACATTAAAAGAACAGCTTCTAACATTTTTAAATAAAAATTTCAGCTTATTCCATGCAAGGCCTGTCACTCCACTGAGACTCAAAACTCTCAAAACATACTTGTATAATAGGAGCCCAAAAGTAGGGACTTAGGAGAAGTTTGGTGTGAAATGGAACTGACGTGTATTGAAACACAATAACCAGTATTCCCAGTATTAGCTGATACTATCCTCAAGGCTCTACTAGGCTAATAATGCTAGCGCTTGGGGCATAACGTAGCCAGTACAGATTAATCACTATTTATACACCATTAACAGGCTTAAAGATGCTCCACACTTATGAGGATTTTGAATTCTGAGGGCCCTGACATTTAAAATGAGACACTGAGAACTTTGAAAGTGCACAGGTAGTTTATTAAAAAGACAATTTATACAGACAGTACCTTCAGGGAATTTTCCGGTTGCTGCCATCTTGAAATGAAGGCACGAAAAGTCGACTGATGAGCACAAACGAAACCACAGCTGATTACTCACGTGAAATTATATAATGTTCTTCATGCTCATGTAGACAGTCACCAGATATTCTAGCTGGAATACATGGAATTCATTTTGCAATTTGTTACCCTATCCTACCTCTTCATTCAGGCTCATCAGTCGACTTATCATGCCTTAATTTCAAGATGGCAGCGACCGGAAAAGTCTGTATAAATTGTCTTTTTAATAAACTACCTGTGCACACAGAACTTCTCCTTTAAGGTACAGAGAGACAACATGCTGAAAGTCGGCTTTCATAATTAATATGTGTAGCGTCAAGAGATTCTCAGTTTTTTCTGTACACAGAAAATACACATATTAGGCCTCCTAAATGTTCCTTATAGTATAGGGAACTAAAACACCCCACAGCACGCAATGTGAAATTCTTTCTCTGTATTTGGCCCATTCACCAAGTGAAGCAGTGGGCTGCCACTAATGAGGGGTGCCCAGGTAGCAGTGTGTGGAGATGGTACTATGTTCAAGGGAACCTCAGTGATGACACTAGCAGTGTTGGAATTCAAACCCACAACCTTCTGGTTGCAGGGACAACTCCCTAACCACTAGGCCACCAGGGAAACATACAACATATTTGTCAGAGGAAAAATATTATGTTACAAAACATAGTAGTCAAGCTCTTTTAAATATTTAACTATGTTGTTTTCAGGTGAAAAAAGGTGAACAAAGGACATGAGAGCACTCATACCTGGATTTTGATGGGCCAGGAGAAGTTGCTGACATAGACATAGAAGGTGATATTGGGTTTGGTACAGAAGCCAAATCTCTCACAGGAAAATATGTTCTTGTAGTCTTTAAGGCTGTTCTTGGACACTATGAAGAATTCTTTCAACAAGACTGTGTCAGCTGTGAGGACATTAAAAATGGTTTGATTAAATTTGAAAACATATGTGGCAATTCCAAAATTTCTCCGAAATGCCATGATCATTATAACTGCGACTGGTACCATTAAAAGGTACATCACAATATGATATATGCTTTTCTATGCATATTGTGAATATTGTGTGCATTGAACAACACTGGCCAACTGCATTTTATGATAAAGAGAGTATCATTAGGCTTGTTTCATTGCATTTTGTGCAGATCACACAGTAAATAACAATAATAATGATTTTTATAATTATAATTATAACACACCACCATCAGCAACAATAACACAAATAATAAACATCATCATCATCACCTTACCAAATCTGCCACCTTACCAAATCTTGAAAAAGTACTATTGTGATAATGAAGTGAATGATGTGTGTTGGCCCACATGGCCCATATGAAATATTGGCCCATATGAAAATGTACTCAATTTTAATTCAGAACTAAGCCAGGTTGTAGTCATGGCATCCTTATTTTGGAGACAATGTGGCTCAACATGCTGTGTCATGTAAAACAAAATAACACATGACATCAAGGATACTCTGACAATAAGAACAATGACTCTGGATGATATAGCTTTTAATGTAAGTGTGCACATAAACCTAGATTAAAATCAAGTATACGTCTACCAGTCTACCACCTTTTGGAATAAGAAAACAATGCTATTAATTTACCAATCAGTTTAATAATAGGCTTAATACAAATAAAAGCAATAATTACACAATAAAATATCTTCATCAAGGTCACAGGTCCATTTTCTCATTCAGTATGCTTATAATTTACTTCCAACCTCTAAAGGGCTTCTTGCTTGCATGAGAACCAGAGAAAGTGGTCCATCCATGGCACAGGGCCAGAACGTCTGGGCTGATAATGCTGACAATGCAGCAATCTCTGACCACCAGCAAATATGCACTTCGCTTAATCTACTTATGGTTCCTCAATTACCAATATAGTGGCTACGCATTATTAACTGTGAAAATAAAGAAACCACTAATAGCTGTCAGCAAAATAATTCATCACAAGATGTAATGAGATAACCAGTAGTCACCATTTAAAAGTCCCCGTCCCAACGCTTCTCTTCATTTAGTACTGACAGCATAATGCATCTATTCTGATATGACGCTATTCTGACATTTCAGACAAAAAGACATTATCAAATGTAATATTCTAATGATAAGTACTTGGAGACAGCTTAAGTAAATGTAGCCTGCTTGGTTTATCTATGCCCAGAAGACACGCGGTAATTGTTCTCACATGTTCTCCAGCCCTGAAGTTCCTTTTGACTGAAAAAAAAAAATCTCGCTCTATAACTTGTGCGCAGGCAAAACGTTTATCTTAATTGAAATCACAAAAACACTTCACAGATGCCCTGACGGACGAATTCAAAACAGCTGAACTGTGTTTTGTCAGAAGAGAATAATTTGTATTCTCTCTTTTCTGGTTCCTCGTTTTTTCTAAAATCACTCACGTAATACAAAAGAGCAATGTTAAGGACACACACACACACACACACACACACACACACACACATACACACACACACACACACACACACCCCTGTTGAGCCAGTGGACCATGTGATATTGATGTGATTGAAGTTGCCTGATGCGTTGATAGACATCTCTCCAGGTTCTTACTGGACTATTAAAAATTAATATATATATATATATGTATAAAATGTTACTTGGAAAAAATATTTTTTTTCTATTCTTTTATATTTCTCAGAAATGGTCTTTTGGAGCGCTGTCACAGAAGAACCGTCTTCAGTTCACTGAAGGGGTACCTCTTATAAATAGTTTATGAACGTTTTAAAATGAGTATATTACCATTTAAGACTTACGCACCTTCATTAATAAACAGTTATAATAAATATAAAATAAAACAGTGAGCTGTACTATTTGATGAGTATAAATGCTCTATATGTGAAGATGATAGGTGACTGACTTGTCAAAGCAAGATCAGAGACTGGCAAGATCTGAGCTTTAGCAGTATGAATAAATAGAGGTTCACTATTTTTAGTAATATCACAACTGATTATTAATAACTTCTATGGTATTTGTGATCTAACTAAAAACCAGTCACAGTACCTAAAGCAGTACCTCAAGAGAGGCCAACTTCAAACATAATGTGTTATGTTTATTCCCAAATAATAGTATATTAGGTACCATGCTGGTCTAAATTCAACTTATATGGTGTATGCTGTGGTTCAGCAATTTTAATGATATCACCATGATTTTAGAGCTATATATAATATATTTATTTAACCTATAC
>JBBPCW010000147.1:19535551-19546192 GCA_037974425.1 Phenacogrammus interruptus
GGAGAGGAACAAAACGTGGTTTTTCGCAGTTGCCGTACAGAATCATGGGACATATTCGGTCCTCCAGAACGTCAAGCAAACGGCATAGCGACGTTTTCCTCGTGTTTGGCGGGATTTTGACGCCAAGAAAACGTTGCATGCAGTGTTTATTTGACGCCGTCCGAACGCGCAGTCGGCCGAGCGCCGGTGCTGAACGCCCGTGTGGACGCTCTGATTTGCTTAAATGAGCAGAAAAACAGGCGCTGTTCAATAGACGCTCACCTGGAGTCACCAACGCCAGAAAAACGCCTGGTTCAGACGTCCGTGTGAACGAGGCTTAACACAATACACACCTATAATATACACATCTTCTGAGGTTGAAGTTGTTCTGAACGTCATGAGAAAAACATTTAAGACGGAGTGTGAGTGGAAAAGAGACAGAATGCAGAAAAAAGTAACTAATTAAGCCCAGTATTGCACAGCCCTAATCCAAAACCACATATTTTCTTGGGTCTTGTTTTACTTGGAATGGGTAGCAGACCTGTAACCTACATTGTGAAAACCAAACAAATCTGTCACAAAAGTCTGAAATAAGCACTTTTGGTTCTGTACATACATTTCCAATGGCAGTTCTTTTAAAGAACTATCTTCATAAATAATATCTGAGAGCGAAAAAGCTTAAGACATCTCAGACGAACCTTGAGGCCTAAAACCGCATATAGGAGCTATCTGATGAGTGAATGCACTCCTACAAGCTCCTATCTGATAGTGGTCCTCTCTGTTGCACAATACATCTGTCCTTCATACTATATGTAACACTATAACACACAACACTTTACACTTACACTGCACTGCCACTTTACTGTACTTTGTACAACTTAAGACTACTGTTGCTGCACTGTGTTGTCTTTTATGTCTTTATGTTTGTGAAGAGGGTGTTCAAGTAAGAATTTCATTGTGCTCTGTACACTGTACTCTGTACATATTACAATAAACTTCAACTTCATGTCTTCATAGAAATCCGTTGTTCTGAAAGATCTCAATGAGTTTTTAATGTCCAAACTTCAGTAAAACGTAGACATGCCAGGTTCTTGTGAGCCTGAGAGTTTTTAGTCTGGGTTTTAAGCCATCAACTGTGCAAAGAGATGCATTTTCTTTCAGTGAGAGGATTGTGTGGCGGAAATTCCCATGCCTTCCCTCACAAAACCTCTTGGTGTCTTTAGCGACAAGGTGGCTTGTTAAAGTCCCCACCTCATTTGCTTATGTGAACCGGGAGTGTGTGCAGGCGAGCGATGAAACAAGCACCATTCTTCTTGTTTACGGTATCTGCCTTTTGAGGGCCTGTATCATTACACCACATTTTCAAAAAGGCGGCCTCTCCTTGGACTGTCCCGCGGCCCTCAGAGACCGATGCTTTCTCTTCCACCCACCCCCATCTCTTCTCAGGCAGCTGTCTGGATGAAAAGGTGGCTGCAGGTTTCCCCTCTGAATGAAGAGCAGATTAACAGAGTTGGCCATTGATAGGCAAACCAAACCTCAGAGCCTTCAATAGCTACTTCAGTCCGGCTCTAGAAAGCTCGAAACAATTGCACCCGCGTGAGATACGTCCTCCGCATTCAGAGAGATGCAGCGCTCTTTGTCCTTGAGGGTGGATTAAGAAATTGTGCAGCACCTAATTGGGCGGTCTTCATGTAAAACTCTTAAGGGATACATTGGAAAACACTGAAATGAAGTTAAAGAGGCTTTTGTTTACCAAAAAAGTGGGTGAAACGGTATTATATAAGGGAATAATATCAGTGGAATGACTGCTCTGCTTGGATAAAGTTATGTAGAAATCTTAACCACTTTTGTATCAAGATAACAGAACATATTCGCTACTGATGGAGCGTGTACTATTGGACACATTCTGAATGTGAAGACAACTTTCTCCTGACTGGGGTGTGTGAGATTAAATAAGAATTAACCCAGCCTTAGTAAAAGCCCCTGAAAAACATTAACATGGGTGGTCTTGCACAAAAACACAGTTCAGTTTTTCACTGCCAGATACAGATTGTTGATGTGAGGGCCTTTAGTGGTACATTAGGAAACCACTGACCTAAAACTGTCCTGCTAAGTAACTGTTCAACGCATGATCAACAGTAAAGGGTGAAGGAGAGTCACTCATTTGTCAAGCATGGCCTTATAAGTGAGATGTATTTCTCTGCAGGTTTAATCATTACTTAAAAGTTCCCCATAACGCACTGGTTGGAATTACTTTCTTTTCCTTTAGATTCTTGGGAAAGCAAGACTGAATTGTGAGTAAAGACTCCCATTTAATCAGCGTTAAAGGCTGTGAATCGGCGTTCCACCTCATAGTTAAGTTAAAGATTGTCTGATGTGAAAAGGTGTAATGATTAATGAGGTGAACATCCAATTAGTTGTTCATTCATTATGTGTATGAAAGACTGTTGGGTGGAGTAAAATTAAAGGTTTGCTGGTTTTGCTGTTGCACTTCTTATCAGTATAATAGTGTCAACAGGCAAGATGTTGGATAACATGAGTTGCACTTTTTGGCTTTTCATGAATTAGCAATAGCGGACGCTGCACGTGGCCTAAGAGGGTTTTATGTGTCATCTATTCTCTCGTGTCCTAATTGGAACACTTACAATAACATTTACACATTCATCAGAAGGTAACGTTTCCCCTCCTGTTGTGTCCAGGCCATGTTTGGGCTTATTTTCTGTCAACAGAACCTCATTTTGCTGTACATTGCTAAATAAATGATATTTAACGAAACATGATATGATGCTGAATCGCAGGATGGCCAGCGGTCTCTCGTGCCCACTGGGCAGGGGGACGCGTGTCCAGAAGTTGGCCCGTGGACAGACTGAGTGTGATCCCATTTAAATATGGATGGGCGTCACAAAGTGGAGGCATCAGTGTCACCCGGCACGCGTCCCTTTAAAAGAAAAGAGCTGGAGGCTCAAACACATGACGGCTGAAATTCACCAGGTGGATGAACACAAATACATAGGTGTGTCCCCGCCCAGCACATCCTGCAACATCAGACTGTACCTGACTGAGCACACAGCAGATGTCAAGGTTAGCCCCTGATGCCTGAGGCTGACAGTAAACTAATCTGGGGAAGCGCTTGGTTTATGGCAGGACGCACCGTTCAGCCGAGTGTCAAATTCGCCTCTCAGCAAAGGAAAGACCCTCCATTAGGAACCACTGCGTGTGCCATTGTGCGCTTGATCGCTGCCACGCGTCCTGGATCAGGTGAACAAAGGCCAGATGACACCCTGAGGTGCTGAAACAGGAGAGACACTGTGAGAGAGCCCATGATTCTTAATTGCTGAGGTCAAGGGTACTTTACACATGTTGGAGGACCCAAGAGATAATTCGGTTATTTAAAAAGGACAGACAGGTCAAAACCGTGTTTGTCTCCATACAGTTCAAGCATGTCTTTTATTCCAGAAGGAATCTTGTGGATACATCTATATCGTACACATCTACACTGTTCTACTCCAAATATGGTAAGATAAGATAAACAAGAGGGAACGGTATTGTGTTACAGCAGAAAGAGGACAGTACAGAGGTAAGAGCAGCAAAAATCAATAAAATAAAGAAGAAATGCGCAGAGCTGCCATGACATCGCTGAGGGACGTCAGGACAATCGATGGACAAAAGCTGTGAGGAGAGTGTAGTTAACATGCATTTTTAAAAGTTACCATTTTACAATATCCCTACTTTTATAAAGTCTATATGAATAGTTTAATACATTTTTGTTTATTAATGTTCTTAACTGGTTCATAATCAGTTATAACGCAAATAAAATGTGCAAAAATGCGTGAAGAAGCTGACAAGTATAATACTGATATTTAACAGATATTAGTAAATGCATTTTAAACTAATAAATATTCTGTAAGCGTAGTCTTATTGTAAAATTGTACCTTTTGTAGATATCATACAGAAAATACCTTTAATCGATCCTAGCCTGAATGCAGCCAAAGAAATTCCATAAGTCTATTAGTCTGAACCGTCTGTCTGAACTCATGCTGGTCCAAAGAAAATCCATCCATCCATCCATCCATCCATTATCTCCCGCTTATCCGGAGTCAGGTCGCTGGGGCAACAGCCTAAGCAGGGAAACCCAGACTTCCCTCTCCCTGGCCACTTTGTCCAGCTCTTCCAGGGGGATCCCGAGACGTTCCCAGGCCAGTCGAGAGACATCTTCCCCGAGGTCTCTTCCCAGTGGGACGTGCCCGGAACAACTCCCGAGGTAGGCGTCCAGGAGACATCTTAACCAGATGCCCGAGCCACATCATCTGGCTCCTCTCGATGTGAAGGAGCAGCGGTTCTACTCTGAGCTCCTAACGGCTAACTGAGCTTTTCACCCTATCTCTAAGGTAAAGCCCTACTACCCTGTGGAGGAAGCTCATTTCGTCCGCTTGTATCCGCGATCTCATTCTTTCAGTCACTACCCAAAGCTCGTGACCATAGGTGAGAGTAGGAACGTAGACTGACCAGTAAATCGAGAGCTTAGCCTTCCGGCTCAGTTCTCTGCTGATCCTCATCCCAGACCCTTCACAAGAAGCTGTGAACTGCTCCAGTGAGAGCTGTAGGTCACTGCCTGATGGCAGAGACCTGATCCTGAGGTCACCAAACCGGACCCCCTCAACACCCTGGCTGCACCTAGAAATTCTGTCCATAAAAGTTATGAACATAATCAGTGACAAAGGGCAGCCCTGGAGGAGTCCAACCCTCACAGGGAGTAAGTCTGACTTACTGCTGCCTTTGCGGACCAAGCTCTGGCATTGGTTGTACAGGGAGCGAACAGCTATTATTAAGGTGTCTGACACCCCATACTCCTGGACCATGAAATGCCCCGAATGCCTTTTCCAGATTGACAAAACACATGTAGACTGGTGGGGCAAACTCACATGCACCCTCCAGGACCCTACTTAGGGTATAAAGCTGGTTCACCATTCCATGTCCAGGGCGAAAACCACACTGCTCTTCCTGGATCAGAGATTCAACTATCCGATGGACCCTCCTCTCCAGCACCCCTGAATAAACCTTCCCGGGAAGGTTGAGGAGTGTGATCCCCCTATAGTTGGAACACACCCTCCGGTCCCCTTTCTTAAAGAGGGGGACCACCACCCCAGTCTGCCAATCCAGAGGCACTGCCCCCAATGCCCACGCGATGTTGCAGATGCGTGTCAACCAAGACAGCCCCACTCATCCACTCCCGGGACCTTGCCACAGAGGAGCTTTTTAACCACCTCTGTAACTTCAGCCTCGGTGATAGAAGAATCCATCCCCAAGTCCCCAGACTCTGCTTCCATGATGGGAGGCATGTTGGTGGGATTGAGGAGGTCTTCGAAGTATTCCTTCCACCGCCCCACAACGTCCCGAATTGAATTCAGCAGTGCCCCGTCCCCACCATATACAGTGTTGACGCTGCACTGCTTCTCCTTCCTGAGATGCCGGATGGTGGACCAGAATTTCCTGGAAGCCGTCCGGCCTCTCCAAACTCCTCCCACACCCGAGTTTTTGCCTTAGTGACCGCCACAACTGTGTTCTACTTGACCTGCCAGTATCTGTCAGCTGCCTCCAGATTCCCACAGGCCAAAAAGGCCTGATAGGACTCCTTCTTCAGGTTTACGGCATCCTTTACTGCCGGTGTCCACCAGCGAGTTCAGGGATTACGGCCATGACAGGCACCAACCTCCTTACGGCTACAGCACCGGTCAGCCGCCTGGAATATGGAGGACTCTGCCAGCCGTTCCCAGCAGACCCTCACATTTGGGCCCGTTTGGGCCTGCCAGGTCTGACCAGTTTCTCCCCCACCAGCGGAGCCAACTCAACACCAGGTGGTGATCAGCTGACAGCTCTGGCCCTCTCTTCACTCAATTGTCCAATACATGCGGTCGCAAGTCCGATGAAACAACCACAAAGTCGATCATCGAACTGCAACCTAAGGTGTCCTGATGCCAGGTGCACATATGGACACACTTATGCTTGAACATGGTGTTCGTTATGGACAAACCATGACGAGCACAGAAGTCCAATAACAGAACACCACTCGGGTTCAGATCAGGGGGGCCGTTCCTCCCAATCACGCCCCTCCAAGTCCCCCAGCAGATCAAGAGAGTCCCCAGAAGGAGTGATCTCCAGCACACCCTCCAAGGACTCTAAAAAGGGTGGGTACTCTGAACTGGTGTTCGGCGCATAAGCCCAAACAACAGTCAGGACCCATCCCTCCACCCTAAGGTGAAGGGAGGCTACCCTCTTGTCCACTGGGGCAAACTCCAATGTACAGGCACCAAGCTGGGGAGCATTAAGTATGCCCATATCTGCTCGACGCCTCTCACCATGGCGTCTCTTCTCACCATGGCGTCTCTTCAGGCTTTGCCCGGCCGGGCAATCGAGCCCCACCCCCAGGCCTGGATCCAGAGGGGGACCCCGGTGACCCATGTCCGGGCAAGGGAAAACATCAAAACATGTCTTCAAGGTGTTTGTCTTCATAAGGGTTCGTGTTAACATAAGTGTATTAGTCTGAACCGTCTGTCTGAGCTCATTCTGGTCCAAAGAACATAAAGTTTTGAAAGAGCCTGTTAACAGTCAACATGGAAAAATGACAAGATCTTCATTTGGTTGAATTTATAGATTTGACTTTCATCAAAAACATATTTTTATGCAAATACAGAGTCATTAAATAGTTTACAGTAAAGTCCAAAATCAAATAAATTAATTTTAAAATTTTCCAATTTTTAAAAGCCAAAATAAAAAACTTTTCAACTTTTGCACAGTTCACAATTCCGTTTCATTGGAGCTAAAAGCTAAAAAGTTTCTGTATAGCCGAGTTTTCAGCCTCTCTGACTCCATGGTGAGGCAGGTATTCCACACCTGAGTGCGGTCCCAGCAGACCACCTCACCCCAGACTGTTCCACAGTCTGTTTATGTTCCCTCCTCTTTTTCGGCCGACTGATACATATATGCCCAGCAAATCGCCCTGAAGCCAAGAAACTCGATCCGACTCCCTGATACAAACAGGCACTAATGTTTTCTTGTCCTCTCCCATAATTGAAGTTATTCCTTCGGGAGACATTCCAGTTTTGTGAGGTCTTGTGAAAAGTTGTCTAAATTAAATACCTGATGACGGTGATGACATCAGTCAGATGTCAAACCCTCAGGACTGCCTTTCCATCAAATCACTGATATGCTTCAACCAGCCCTGGGTCGGTCAATTATCTGATGATTTATAGGCTGTCATTTAGGCTTGTGGCATTTTCTGAGCCAAGTATGCACAATTAAAACCCCATTTATAGTCTTTGTTTTAGTTTTGAATGTATAGGAAAGCAGTTTGTGAAGTAAATGTACATGGACCTTTTAGTTCTAGCATAATATTGTCACAATTGGAAAGAAACCCAGCTATGTTTGTGGAATGTGGTCACAAATGTATCTATTTTTTTAGTAAATTACATTTTTAGTAATAAAAAATAATACAGGTCACCAATCAGCCTGTTTAGTTGTAGTAGATAATAGCTGCTAAATAAACTCAATACATAACTGGGATTGTACAAAAAGATTTTTATTTTAAAGATGGGTAATTCCAGCGAGGAACGGTTGTTGAAACACTTTCTGGGGTAAAATGGACTAAAGCAGCTTTTTTTTTGAAAGAAGTCTTTATAAATGTTAATGTGGGTTTATGTCATGTGTCATAAAGAGTGTATGTAGGTGTCATACCCTTATAATTACTACTCCTCAGTAAAGGGTTACTGAGCATTTTTGCAGTGTAGTTGAAAATGGAATGTACTTAAGCACTTTATTTGATTATTAGTTTGGTGGCAATATTGCAAATCTCTGAAAGTACTGAAAGTAAAAATTTGCATTATCATAGCAGGGATAATCAGATGAACAAAGGCTATAAGAGGTTATAATGTGATATTTAATGTAGAAACATTATAATTAATTTGTTTGGCTAATTTTCACCACTGCAAGTTAGCACTGATGTGATATCATGGATATCATGAATGCCTAGCACATGGAATAGTCGATGGCTTTTCAAAGAGTTTACAAACAAGAAAAATAAATGCTTTAAATGTGAGTGCACTGTGCCGTTAGCTTGACACTAAGGCCTCGTTCACACGGACGTCTGAACCAGGCGTTTTTCTGGCGTTGGTGACTCCAGGTGAGCGCCTATTGAGCGCCGCCTGTTTTTCTGCTCATTGAAGCAAATCAGAGCGTCCACACGGGCGTTCAGCACCGGCGCTCGGCCGGCTGCACATTCCGATGGCGTCAAATAAACGCTGCATGCAACGTTTTCATGACGTCAAAATCCCGACGAATGCGAGGAAAACGTCGCTATGGCGATTATATGGTGTTCAGTTGACATTCTGGAGGACCAAATATGTCCCATAATTCTGTACGGCAACTGCGAAAAAACACATTTACGAAAAATGTCGGACAAGGATTCAGCATAAAAATCCTCCTGATATGGCGCCGTAGGCAGGAGAGGAACAAACATTGCCGCCGCTGCTGGGTTCACCCTCTAACTGCACAATGTCAGATCAAAGGGAGTTTTTTTGTGCTTTTTGAAGACATGCAAAGATTTCCGCAGAAGTTCTTCAACTACACTATAAACCAAGATGACACACGTGTAAACACTCTGAACAGAGTAATTACTGCCCCCACTGGTAAATACACCAAACTACAGATCGGGCGTCAGGCTGGCACTAAACGGTGTCAGACTAACGGCAGTCAAACGCCTTGCTGACGTCGATCAAGCGTCGCTATCAAACGCCACACAAACGCCTATGGCCTTCAGAGCACGTTCATTTCAAACATCTGTGTGGACGAGGCCTAACACTCTTTACTAGTGAAAATCATCGCTGCAGTGGTAATCAGGGAAACAAAAACTACTTAAAAAGCATTTCTGAATTCCACCCACTTTGATGATGATCATTTTTGGTTGTGCCCCTGTGGGATTTGTTAGCATTATGCTAAGTTCTAGCTTAAATGTGTGCACTTGGTGGGTAAAAACTCATATATTATTGGCATTATTGGCTTGATCTGGGACTCTTTCAGGTTGCTATTGTGTGCTTGGTGTTTCCCACAATGCCCTCAGAGGCTGCCATTCGTATGAATGTACAAAGCTATTTTTCTGTGATCAGTGATACATCATTTCTTGGATTGTAGCAAAAAAGTTCTGATATTGTCTGCACACCATTTAGGTTAGAGAGGACACACTGGATATCATTTATGAACATGTCAATAATGTGGACTTTCTTGGAAGCCTGGACTATAAGCCCTTGTAGCATCAGTTTTGGCACCAGGCCTCCACATGGATCTCCAGTCCTGAAGAAGAGCTTCCACCATTTTCCTTCCTCCTCTTAGAACAGGCACCTAAACGTGGTGTAATGATGTCAGTCAGTCACACATCTGTCTTCCTTAACAGCTAAGCCTTTGCACCAGCCAAATTACTCCACTGGGGGAATTAGCTGGCCATAAATTTGGGTGCTCAGCAATGGCGGCACATCACATCGGGACTCTCTTTTTTGTGCGGTCGCGAGTTTCTGTAGTACGGCTTGTCTCTCGGCAGGTCTGACACATTCGCTATCACAGACCGACAAATTTAATGGTGTTTACATCCAAACACAGCCCAAAGTCACAGCATTGTGGGTGGGGGAGGCATGGAGGCTGAGCAGTTCCTCGCCATGCTATAACAGGCCTCCCTGTAAAGATCTGCGAAACGTCAACCAAATAATCACCATAAGCCCATGAATAATCCGCCGTAAATGTGGGGCAAGTTGCAGCATGTCTTTTTTTTTTCCCTTATGTCTGTCTGTCTGTCTCTCTCTCTCTCCTTTCTTCGCTCTCAATCTCTTTCTCTCTCTCTTGCTCTCTCTCTCCGACAAAACTATCTTTGTTCCAAGCCGGAGCGAGAACATTGGGCTAAAACACTCTAGATCATCATTTAGTGCTTATTAACTGTTAAAGATAAGCAAGCAGCCAGTGAAGAACTGAAGCGGACGGATTTAGGACCATATTAAGCAAAACTAGACTGTGCCAAAGACGTGATAATATTTCAGAAAAAAACACGAATAGCCATTTTATTTCCTCACAGTTCTACTCACCAGCGTAGACCAGCATTCCCTGACACTATCCAGACCACACAGCGACCAAGCGATGAATTATTAAAGTTGATAAAATGACTTTGCTTTACTCTTATTAACCATCTTAGGAAAAGCTGCACAGTTTATTTGTATGTAATTGATATCCCTCGCATTAAGGCATGATAATACAGTGGTAATTTCACTGCAGTTTATCAGTTCTGCATTATGGATGATGCCAATGCATAATGCATGACGTGTATTACATTGTTGCGGCCCCTCGTTTTCGCTCAGCTTGATTATTAGCAGGGCGTTTGCTTGGAAAAAAGAGAAGTAGAGTGTAATTAGGCAGCGCCAGGCTAACAGGAGCTGAAGCAATGGTGCCGGTGCCAGTGCCTGGCTCCAGGGGCACTAGATAGCTGGCATGTGTCTGCTCTCAGTGCTACTAATTAAGATGTATAAATATGGAGACTGGCTCTTGACTCTTGCTCCACTGTGTGTGTGTGTGTGTGTGTGTGTGTGTGTGTGTGTGTGTGTGTGTGTGTGTGTGTGTGTGTGTGTGTGT
>JBBPCW010000147.1:19572871-19584047 GCA_037974425.1 Phenacogrammus interruptus
TTGTCTTTGTGAGACTCTTCTGTTTTTTATTTTATTACATTTAAGAGATATATTGTTGAAGCTGGAACAGAATAGTTAATATTTAGAAGAATATTTAATTATTTATTTGAAGAGTCTAAGAGCGCTATTATTTTGTTAAGTTTTTACAGATTTCATTTTATTTTATTACAGAGGAACTGGATTGGGTCGTGAACCTGTGTGCTACTGAATGGCACAACGCGCCGACTAAGATCAAATTTTCCGTCAGTTTTAAACACTGCGAGTCAAAGCAGACCCCATGATTTTCTATTAGAACAGTGGGGGCTGCTTTGCCCACTGCTGCGATCCTGTACGCAACAGCACATAAGAGAACAGCGGCAGAGGAGCATGTCACAGCAGGTTTGAATATTGTTCACTTCAACCAGCTTGTATTTCATATTAATAGTCCTTCTGACATGTAGAATCCAGCTAAAGCTCTCCATGGGCAGCCTCTGTTCTGTGCACTATAGCAACACTTTGATGCAATGATTAAGGCTGCGCTGGGGTATATGACAGACCACTGGTTGCTCTCCCTTTCTCTGCCTCTCTCTCTCTCTCTCACTGCCTCTCTCGCTCACTCTCTCTCTGTCTCTTTCTACTATTAATATAGTTGTATATGGAGCATATACTGCCACAAAGAAAGCCCTCAGACACTGGGATTAATGGGTACTGGTGAGTGGGAAGGATATTGAATAGAATGCAAGCATGTCTGTTTAAACTTTATCACAGCTGGGATGAATAACACACACAGTACAGTACAGCTGTGTAGAGGGCCGTCACTTTGAATGTTAAAGTCACTGGAAAACTTATATCTCTTTATATCTCAAAAATATACTAAAACCACTCATAAAGTTGCATTTCTACAGTAATTCAAAAGTATAGCCTTTTTTTTAAAAACATTTTCCCATCAAAAGAATGACTTCACGTTCATTCTGTGGGGAATAAAAGCTTAGAAACATGAAGAAAAGTGTCTGTAAATACAACATCGCTCAGTATAGGCTTGTAGAACAGCACCCCTGCTGTTCAGAGGTGGAACTGCGAGAAAGCCTTTTTCTAGTAAGGAACAGGAAATACGCAGTGTTTAGCTTTCAGTTGCACTTGTTAATGATGCAGAGTGTATATACGGTCATGTCTATTGAGTTTAGTATACTGTGCAGCATTTCCCCCTTTTTTCCATCCTCCTTTTTTTCCCTGCTTCCTTTTTTTCTTGCGGTTAGCTTAGCAGTTTGCTGCTTTGAATTGAACAGTGAAGCCAAAATATGCTAAGAATGCCCTTCCCCTGCCAGTTTCTGCTGATTTAGCAGTGGGTTCTGAAGTTAGCTGCTGAAGCAAATGTGACATACTGTACTTCACCGTTTTCAACTTTTTACAACCATGACCTAATATTACCCGGAACGAAGGAAGGTCAAATAAAAAAAATACTGCAAAACGATCACGTCTCCATCTCTAAGTGTTTTTGTATTAGTTTAATTCTTCTTGGTGATAAATCTTACTACTCAACAGCACATATTTCAAAACGAGGCATGCATGAATGTGCTGCCAGGCCTATTAAGCAAGCCACATAACTAGCGGAGAGCAGAGCAAAACACTGTGGAACTGAATCGAGGGGCCCAGCAACAGGACGTCTTCCCCAGTACTTGAGGCTTGACATCAAAAGTGTACTCCTCATAGCAAATTGCTGTGAATCTAACCAGTCGCAGATGCGCCTATCTCTTCTGCATCCTCAAGACATGCAATTTATGACTTCCTAACCAATTGTTCAGCAGGTGCCCTGTCTGTGCATCTGTAGGGCTTTGAATAGCACCCCCCCCCAAACGACTTTACATTAAACATTAAAGTTGTTGGTGCGCCAGAGCTCTTTTTCTCTTTTTCTCCAGAGTTACAATTTTGTTGATGTTGATTTATGAGGTGTCCGGGCCTGAGGTCAGTGGCCTATCAGAGATTTATGAAACAGCCACTGAGAAGGAGTGGAGAAACCCAATCTATCAGCCTTTATTATTGTTGTGACTCTGCCGTTATAACCTCCATCAAATGCATCACTCTCAGTCAATTGAGAGAGTGTGTTTGAAGTTAGGAGATCAGCACGGGCAGCGTACCGCAGTGAATCTGCTCAGCTGCTTTCGAACGCCCCAGCTTCCCAATGCTAATGCGCTACAAGTGAATTTATCAGCATAATTGTTGCGGTACATCATGGTCTCTTTAGGCCTCTATCAGTATACAATGCGATAATAATTACGATCAGGACATTAGTCAGGAGTACACACTTGCACCAGGGACTTGTGCAATCTGCACCACAATGTAATCATATTAACCCTCCTAGGTCCCCCATAATATATACGCCTCAAAACAGCTGTTTCTGCATTGTGTTTAGTTATCCCTCATTGCCCATTGTCATTAGATTATTCATTAATTAAAACGATGCATAGTCAGCAGGAAGCAGTCGTTTTCATTTTCTTTGAGTAGAAAGGACTTAATTACCGAACCTCCTTTAGTTTTAGTGCCACTGATGATGGAACAGTGGGCAACTGTGTAAAATATATTCAGTAAAATGTAGCTTTTATTGATCCGTTGCTGTTTGTTAACATGCATTATGGAAAGAAAGTTCTAGACCAATGTTTGTTCTCCTGGTCAAATTATAAATGTTAACAATTTTTAAAGAAAATCAAAAATTTGACAATTTCTTGCTAATTGTACTGCCGAGTTCTAAAAACGTATTCCATCAATATAAAAGTTGTATATGATATAGCATAAAAAAGTCTTAATCCAAGCGGCAGTGAAACCCAGTAATTATCCCAGAATCAGGAAGTTGATTTTGAACCCCAGTGATGCCATAGCCATCCATAAGCGCAATATGTGGGGCAGCTGGTAGCCTAGTGGTTAGGGCATTCGCCCTGCGACTAGAAAGTCCAGGTTCGATTACCAAAACCTCTAGGCACCGCTGAGGTACCCTGAGCAATGTACCGTCCCACACACTGCTCCCCGGCGCCGTGTTCCTGATGCCCCCTGCTTCACTTGGTGAATGGGTTAAATGCAGAGGAAGAGTTTCGTGCTGTTCACACTGTGTGCTGTGGTGTGTTCACGTATGACCGAATGGTCACTTTCACATTACAGGAAAGGTCTTGTGGTGGGTGTGTGATAGAAGGTGCTCCAGTTACTGGGAAAACTGAAAATAAATTCTGTGTTCTGTTTCATTAACTAAGAATTTAAAATGTTAGAAGATGTTAGCAGAATGTTAGACTAAATAATAATGAAATGCTGTTTAATAACTTCCCATATACATCCCCTAACCATATCCTGACTTTATTTTTCATGTTGAAGGTACTTTGACTTGATTTTATAGAATCTTTAAAGGGTTCTTTGGAGTAAAAACCATATTAACAAACGAATTAACTATTTAATAATCTGTGACATAGGGCCTGTTTTCCAGGTCCAGGCCCTCCTCAGGATTTAAAAGGAAGCATGATTCATCAGACCAGGCCACCTTCTTCCATCGCTCCATGGTCCAGTGCTGACGCTCACGTGGTCTACAGAGACCACACAAACCCGTGGCACAGTCCAGGGCAGTCTTTCAGAGAAAGGGTAAATAACAAAAACATGTTTAATTCTAAGGGATAAATAGAGGTTGAAAATGTAAACTAACTACTGTTTTAGTGTAGAAAACTGCATAAACATCAAAAGCGTAAGAAACGTTTTGGATATGGGCCCTTTAGAACAGCACTTGCTCATGAGGCTCCAAAATCTGTCACTTTGGTCCAGCCACAGTTTGGTCATTTCTGCTCTAGAGGACATGAAGGTAAAGCAGTTAGCAGTTACATAAACGCCAACTGGTGTGTTTTAAGTGAGGTGGATGGCTCTGGGTTGAGACTGGTGGGCATTCTCCAGCTCCCCTGGCCCTGGCAGTGGGCAGACGCCGCTCCTGCCCCAGATTGCTGAATAAAGTCATATTGTTGAGTGTGTGGGACGAAGCACTTGGCAGCCGGCGCCGACAAGTGGATTAGCGGAGGCAAGGCCACCACTGAATGGTGTACCCACACGACTCGACGTCATGGCGACAAGCATCGCTCAGCATCAGCACCGCATATCGCCGAGATGACACTCAGCGCGGCGACAATGCGCCTGGCGGAGGACACGGTGACATATTTGCGCAGCTTCCCTGCATATGGTGGTGGCGCATCGCTGAAGTAAATTTGGCATGTCTAAAAAGTAGGATAATGATGATAAATGTGACAGCCTGAAAACTAATTACAATTGTCTCACTGCATTTTCCAATAATGCCGCGAATGCCTCTATGAAAACTCATTTAAATCTTCTGCAAGTCCAAAAAGACAGTCTTGCTCTAAAGCCATTTGGCACATTTCCCTTCCCCAGTTTACATTTCCAGAGGATTAGCAAGAAGAGCTTGAAATAATCATGCCAGATGTCTCCTTACACCCAGAAAAAGAGGAGCCTGCCCGGTGGGCATTTGGTTTTTATTGTAATTTTCTCTCCCTCTCTCTCTCTCTTTTTTTATCACTCTTAAGTGAAAACACTTCAGGCCGTGTGGAATGCTTGGCCCCATGTTGTGATGTCATGTAAGCAAATTAAATTCCTCTCATGTCTGTCGAGTTTTATGGCATCACTATTTTTATTCGTGACTGACGCTTTTTCTTTATGGTGGCTTTCGAAGGAGTGGCTAAACAGATCCTTGTCTTGAGGAACATTTAAAAATAAATGGAAAGGGCCATTTTAAAAGCGAGCGCTAGGCTGAGAAAATGGCACAGTGCTTTTACAAATATGGCCCTTTTCTGACTCAGAAGAAGGGGTGTGTCTTAACTCCCATTATAAAGTGACCAACCCCTACATGTCGGAGTGTGTTACAAACAGTATTACAAATTATTCAGCAAACTGAAAAAATACTTTCACACAAAAGTTCAATAAACAATGTTATAATTAATAACAATCATAACACTGGGGTTCAAACTGCCAGGAGATCATTTGTTTATAATATGCAATTGTTGCAAAGCAATCACCCTTGACATAGACAAGGAGAATTTTCAGTCACCTTTAATTTACAGTCGTTTCATAAACAATTTAGCCGTTTCTGACAGAATGACGCCTTGTGTTGTGTTAGCATCAATCTATTTAAGATAAATTTTACAAATACAAAGACATTTAAAAGACAATTTAATAACATTCTTTGCATTTTGAATTGCAGCTTCACTGTGAATCATTCAGTAAATCCTTGAAAGTGAAAAACCATTATGCCCTTTTCATTCCATTAATTGATAGGCATGCTCTCATGTTTGCTGATCTGTTCATAGGCCTATTTTACTCTGGGGGCTGGTGCGAGGCACTAAAGTAGAAATGAGGATACCAAGACAGCACATGCGACAAAATGTAAATGTTGTGTATAAAAAAATGTTGCGTATTAAAAATGTTGTGTATAAAAAAATGTTGCGTATAAAAAATGTTGCATATAAAAAAATGTTATGTATAAAAAAATATCGCGTATAAAAAATGTTGCATATTAAAAATGTTGCGTATAAAAAATGTTGCACATAAAAAATGTTGCGTATAAAAAATGCTGCGTATAAAAAAATGTTGTGTATAAAAAATGTTGCGTATAAAAAATGTTGTGTATAAAAAAATGTTGCGTATAAAAAATGTTGCGTATAAAAAATGTTGCGCATAAAAAATGTTGCGTATAAAAAATGTTGCGTATAAAAAAAGCCAAAAAAGATTTATTCCCATAAAACATCCGATTCCTCACTTGACCTCCGAATCACAACCACAGTCTTTTTTTCCTCCCTGAAAATAAAGACATATGTCTCATCGCCCCGCGCTGGATGTGAGCACTATACAGTGTTTGTGGGATGGGTGCTTTTTGGCTTTAATGAGCGCGGCAGGAATGCTCTGTCTCCCACATGTCTCAGACAAGAGAAGGAGGTGGTGTGGGGGGGGGGGCATCTTATTGCTGCCACATGTGCAAACTCTTTCTTAGTGACTCCTGCAGGCTGGTGTGGTCAGCCAGTTCAAAGCGGTCCAGCTCATTTGTTATACAACTCTATGTAACAGCGAGCTGATGCCTCACCATGCCTCAGAAAAGACGTACAGAAAAAAATGACTGGGCAACAAAAGAAAGCCGTCTGGTTGGTCCTCTTTGGCTCCTCTCAAACTGCTGTTATTAATCCTGAGACCTTATTATTTGTTAACCACTATGAATTATTTACTAACTACTGTGATACTTGTATGTAAGTTCTAAAGTTATAAGCGAGAAGCTGTGTATCTACACATGAGACCCCTCAGGCCAAAAATACATTTCATATGTGTAGGAAAATGCTCAGAGCTGCAGTGTTTTACACATTGATTGCATTTTAATATGCATGATGACAGAAGATGCACTTTTTGTGGTACACTATAGGGACACTATAGGGATCTAGCACCAGCAGGCTTTTGTGGAAAATTATATCAATATACATATATCGACTTTTCTCAGGTCGACTAGAGGCGACGAGTTGTTTGATGCCGTCACACACACAGCGGAGGAACCCAGTTATCCAACGATGAGCAACTTTTATTAAATCTCTCGGTAACATTAACAGTCAACATGACAATTAAACAAAACAAAACAAATATAAATGTTCTGGTAAATTTAAGTGCAACAGAAAGTGGGAACAGCTTAAGACACTTTTCTTGTACTTTAACACTGGTTTTGCAGGTTGTGCAGCTCACTGTACTGTTTGTGTGTCTAGAGTGAAGTATCTCCATATGTGATGTGTGTCTGTCACCTACTGCCTCTGCTGCATGTCTCTTGTCTTGTTGTGGTCTTGTTTTTAGTTTCTCCTTCATGAGCCAAAGTTACCAACCCTTTTATGAAGTGACTATAAGGAACACATGTCAGCGTAAGCCAATCAGAGGCAGAGATTGCGCTGTGTACACAAGAAAAAAAATAGACAATTTATCAACTTGTGCCTCTGGCGTTAATGCCAGATTCTTATCGCGTGATAAAAAAAAAACACCATTAACGCTGTATAAATATATATATATATATCTGAATCAGAAAACGTTATTGATCCTGGAGGAAAGACACAAGACACAGAGAAACAAGAACAATATAAAATAAAATCTAAATTAAAATCAGTGGAAAGAAAACAACAACAATACTAACAGACTATGTTACATACAGAAATGCTTAGTATAAAACCTTAATCCTCTTCTTGGTCCTCTGTCCTCCACACCTGAGTTGAGTATTTGATTTGATTACTATGATAGCATGCGATTGGATAAAAATGATTAGGCAGTTTTTAAAGACACCGTGTGCAAACAGAAACAGCAGGCTGTTATTTCTTGTTTTATGGA
Organism: Phenacogrammus interruptus; assembly: GCA_037974425.1. NCBI lineage: Eukaryota > Metazoa > Chordata > Actinopteri > Characiformes > Alestidae > Phenacogrammus > Phenacogrammus interruptus. Next base: position 19,580,228 of record JBBPCW010000147.1, read on the forward strand.
CACTGCCATGTTACTGAATTGAACCCCTTGAGAAAGTACCAGTAGCTGGTGGACATGTGTTTGAAGATCAGAAATGAACTTTGAATGCAGACATCACAACAAGGAGATGTAATTAGCATTATTTGTAAAATAATTTATTTGCCGTTTGGCTTCATTTATATCAGAAAAGCAAGGTTTTTTTTTACTTTTGTGAGTTAATATTTAAAAAGCAACAGCATGTCCCCACTTATTACCTAAAGAAAGGTGGTCACTCACTGACTCCATTTGGCAAGAACTGGACTTAGTGTCATCATACACTCCTCTCCTGGCAGGTGAAGAGTAATGAGCCTCTAGAACGATAATGATTCACTCGTGTGCTAAACCACCCCTCACCCCCCGTCCCTTTACAGCTCTCCCACAGCATCAACAATAGTTGTTACTCATAATCTCAGACTAACCACTAGCACAGAGACGACACCACAGGAGGCTGAACCCATGTTCCTGGTGAATGATCCTGTCAGCTAGCTCTGAAGCTAGCTGCCTACATCCTCCCAGTGAAGGATGGCGTGTAGAGGCCTTGATGGAGTGCGCAAGATCCGAGGAGTCTGAACCCAAACTCGTCTAATCTCTGGCCGGATTAGCAAAGCAGATTGTTGCCATATGTGGCACGGCGCTCTGCTCTCTCCATGACAGTGTACGACTGACACAACCTGCACACACACTTCTCATCTCTTAGAATGACTTAAACATTATTACTGCCTTTTAAAAACCATTCTAAAAGGCTTTCTTACTCAGAGAGGAACCGTTGGTGAGCTATCGGGGAAGCTCAGCTGTACATGCTAACAGTTCAAGCTAATCACTCAAGAGTTTCATAAAGCTAGGGTACACAGTTCATTTCCTATATCTTATAATATAAAGCTTATCGTGTATTTGTTACATAAAAATATGTAATTATGTACTTTGATCAAATTGAATGCTTTATAACACTTTCATTGAAAGGACGTCTTATAAAAACGGAAACTTGGAGAAGTTTAGTGGTACTCATATGCTAATGCTATGCTAATGCTACATGCAAATCATTTACACTTGCCAAGACACTAGTAAGGTCAAGTGTAAGCCAATGGACTTTGTGTAAAATTATGTAAAAAAAAAAAAAATATGTAAAAAAAAATTGATTCTTTGTATAAATAGGTGATTAGCATGTGACATAATTGCAGCAGGTTGCAAACTTTCTTTCGCCGAATGGTTAAATGTTCAACAAGCTTCATTATCACAAAGCCCGAAGAAATAAATGCTAGCTACTTTGAGCTGTGAAGCAAATAGTTTATATACTGGTGGCCAACCACCTCACACACTTGCTTACCTGCTTTCTGACAAGTTTTGGTTTTTAGCATTAACATGCGTTAGCTTTCCAGCTTGCAACTTTGAAACTCCCTCTCCTAGGAAGGAGCTTATTTAAATATCAATAATATCAATAATATCTTTTAGGATATCAGGTTGTTGGTTCAACTCTCCTGACGAGGGTGTGGAAATGAACTTTAGCCAGTTTATATCCATGCAGTTACAAAATAATGGCAACTTAAAGAGGTACTTAAATATTTAGCCTCAAAGCCTTTGTATGAATTTCTGTTATTTAGCAACTAAATTGTAATTAAAAATCAAAATGCTCCAGGATGCTACCCAGCTTTTGACAGACAGTGCAGTTCAGATGAAGGTGAATGGTGCAACTCTGTAGCAATTGTGACTAAACGGGACAGGAAGTTGTAGTTTGTTTGTCCACAAACACTTCTGTAGAGTAATACACACTTCTGTGTTGAATGCTGTTGTTCAAGGCCTTTTTCGGACCAATCCCTGCCTGTTCACTCTAACCATTGTGTCTTCCTCTCTGTGGCCCAAAGCCCTCTGGGAGTCCTCAGTGCCTCTAAATTGGACTGTCCTCCAGGGGCTGCATGTGCTGGCTAGCTGGCCCATTTGCAATAATCTCCTTTTTACCGTTTAGAGGCTAATTTGGTAACATTACACCTGCCTCAGTGAGCCACTGCTTTGGCATGGTGAGGCCTGCGTGCCCACACCCCCATCCCCTTTCCCCTTTTCCCTTCTCTCCCCTGCTTTTTCATCTGCTGGTTAGAGTTTCGTAATGAGATTACCCCAAAGCCCAGATCTGCTTTGTGTCGCCTGGGATACGCTGAGATCCTGGATCAGCGGAATCAAAAGCGAGGAGCTCCAATCGGCCTCGATTCGGCAGCTCCCCCCCAACACCCCCTTTGCGCCTCCCGGCCCCCCAGAACCCCCCTCTGCGTGTGACTTGGACAACATCCGCTGCTATCACACATGACATTGTGTGCAAGCTTTGCATAGGAAATATCTTTGTCCTCTTCCCTGCGGTGTTTGCCCATCGCCGTGCCTTTGCGCTTTGTCTTTATCTCGCCATCCAGTTCGCGTCTATTGTCAGCTGTAAACTTCCCCTCAGACGTCGTTTTTTGCCCCGAAAGACAGATGGGTGGAATATAGGGCTGCGCAATACGACAAAACATCAAATCACGATGACCTCGCTCACTATTCAATTACCACAAAAAATACATCTTAGCCTGAATTATGGTTGGATAAGCTCAGAGTGTGTAACAATAAACTCATTATGCAGTTACTCTCAGCTATTTTTTCTAATAAAATTTAATACTAATTTAAATTAGGAGGCTCCCGAGTGGTGCAGCTCTGTTGGCCCTTTCATTGGGAGACTTTGATCCCTCAGTTATGCCACAACCATCCAAGAGAAGCACACCTGGCTGTTCCAGTCCTCCCTGTCCCCCACCCTATCACTCAGGATAACACAAGGCCACGTGGGCGTCTGTTAGATAACATAACAACAGTTCGATTTTACCTCCAAGTGTTCAATAACAGTGCATTAGAGCAGTTTGAAAAGATGTAGATGATTCTAAGAAGGCAAATGCTAGCTTCACCCTGTGTGACTGGGAGAGTTCTAGCTAGTGGGTGGAAATGAACACAACTAAATCAAAATGAAATTAATTAACAACTAAATGAATAAAAATACCCCTCAGAAACTCTCCATAGACTGGTAGGATCTTGAAACAGTTCAAATTCAAATGCTATCAGTTTTCTGAGGCAGGAAGGCACTCGCTCATGTCTGAATTGATGAAGTGCCTTCATCACAATACTGCCCTCTAAAGCACAGATTAATTAAACAACAGCAAGACACTGGACTCAGAACAGTCCTAATGACCATGAAGTTGATTGACTCTGATTGTTGAGCATCATACTGTTCTCTCTCTCAGCCTTTTCCCTCCCAGCTTCTCTTTTTCACACTTCATCATGAAGTCCTTTGTTCACAACAACGCTCCATTTCTTGTTACAGACATATTAACATGTAATTTACCAGGAAATGTGCTGCACTCTGTCAGTAAAGAGTCCTGGAACATAGCTATTGCAGTTCATCACCTGACAGAATCCCACTGGTTAGACTGCACTCAGTCAATGAACCTACAAACATCTCCTGAATATAATGTTGATGACTGTAAAATAGTGGTAAATGTGAAGAAACACGTTTTACTTGGGACTGTATTGAGTCACAACACTTCAATAGATTTAAGAAAATCCTTTTTTTTTTCAGACAGGGGTACAGAAAATACAGTGTGGGGGAGGAAAGGAAGACATAGAATAAAAGAGGGGGAAACAACATAATAATAATAATAATAATAATAATAATAATAATAATAATAATAATAAAATTAAAAAATTAAAATTAAAAAAAAAAAAGGAAGAGGTTGAAGGTCCAGAAGAAGACTGCTGTCGCTGGCTAATAACTCCAAAGTCTGCATCTGTAAAA
>JBBPCW010000147.1:19713704-19727791 GCA_037974425.1 Phenacogrammus interruptus
ATGCAGAGGAAGAATTTCGTGCTGTTCACACTGTGTGCTGTGGTGTGTTCACATATGACAAATGGTCACTTTCACGTTTCTATACTAGAACTTTAGCTGCATTATGCCGTCTTACTATCATAGGGACCTACCGTTTCAAACTGTTCTGCTTTGTTCCTTCAAAGACTCCATCGTGTGATGTTTCAAATTAGGTTTTTTTTTTTTCTGAGATGAAATGCTGGTTATTTGAAGCCATCTTGAACCCGAAAGGTCACTATGCCTACATCTAATTGGCTCAATTTACCTGAACATTGTATGTACCCCTGTGCAGGAGCTCCTGGGTGGCCAAGACTTCAGCAAGTTTCCTGCCCTGAAGCCCAAACTTCTGGAGGCTGTTGAGGATATGCTGGCCAATGATATCGCCAGGCTTATGACCCTTGTGCGCCAAGAGGAGGCATCCATGCCAAACCAGGCGGTTAAGGGTGGTGCCTTCGATGGAACCATGAATGGGCCATTTGGCCACGGCTATGGTGAGGGTGCTGGAGAGGGCATCGATGAGCTGGAGTGGATCGTGGGCCGTGACAAACCATCCTACGATGAGATCTTCTACACACTCTCGCCCGTTAACGGCAAGGTGTCTGGTGCTGCCGCCAAGAAGGAGATGCTGAAGTCCAAGCTGCCCAACACAGTGCTTGGTAAGATCTGGACCCTGGCCGACGTGGACAAGGATGGTTTCTTGGATGATGAAGAGTTTGCTCTGGCCAACCATCTGATCAAAGTGAAGCTGGAGGGGTACGAGCTGCCCTCTAAGCTGCCTTCTCACCTGGTGCCCCCTTCCAAGCGTGGTCAGGAGCTAGAGTGAGGTGCTGCTCTGCTCCTTCAGCTTTAAAGCTGTGGCTTTCACCTCAGGCTTCAACTCCTGCAGCCATTCCACTTATTTGTTCCAAGAGCAGCCGTTCCTACCCTGTTCATTTCAGCACACCTTTTTCATTGTTAAAGGTACACTTTAAGGGTTTTGAGTTGCTGTTCCATTTGTACATACAACTTTTTCATGTTTCTTGTATGTAGTGACCATTTTCTTCAGAGATTTATTTTTCCTTCAAATAGCTTATCTGGCTATTATTCACCCTTTTCTGTTTTTTTTTTTTTTTTTTGAGAGGGCAGGAGGTCCAATATGTTGTGGCACATGGCATACGGTTGTACCTTGATTCGATTCTTAAAGATGTCTTATGGATTGCAATGAATCTGAATATCTGGAATGGCTTTGGAGATCAAGCGACTGTACTGAAAACCTGAGCTCTGGGAAGTGAAACCAAAAAGATCTGATGTGCCACTGTGCCATTTTTGTTGTTTTTGAAAAAAAGAGATGCCACTTTGAGAGTTGTTCAAAAAGAGACTGCAAAAGGACTTTGGTACTCGAGGCAGAGGACGACAGTTGGGAGTATTAGAGAAATATTTGCTGTGTTAGGGATGACTCATGGAAACATAAAATGTGAAATAATCTCACAACACTTTATTACGCACACTGACCTTTCACTCACTTCCCCCTTTAAACTCCACCCTCCTTATAGGGTCACCGTTTAGGCATACAGCACCCAAACTGTGCATCTACAGATAATGAACAAAGTCTTGAAGGTCAGTGTTTCTAATAAAGTGGCCAGTGAGCATTTATGTATATGATATTCCACAATATATCCTTAATCCTTTTTTTTGCAAACTTAATTTATTCTTAAAAATCTGTATTTTTATATCTTAGAAATTCCACAGCTATAAAATTTTCTCTTGATTTATGTACCTACCTATGATGACTGTCCTGTCAGATTTCAGTCTTTAATAGGTGTCGGGAGTTCATATATCTTAGCTTGTCTTGCATTGAATTCTGGTGGTAATCTGATAGATAAATAAATAATAATTCATGAGCACGATGTTATACTGCTTCTGTAAATTGCTTGATTGAGGTGAATATAAATCCATGCTGTTCGTACAGATCAGTATGAAACCGTTATCAGACGCAGTGCTGCTGTGAAAGTGCCACGTCCTCCGCTTTAAAACAGTAGATGCCTGTGTTGCACCAAATTACAGGGTTTCTTTATTTATTACTAATAATGCCCTGCTTTTGTTATGACTTTCGATTCTTTGCCGGCTTCACTTCATTTAGTGTCCTGAAATTCTAGTGGGGAAGCTTGTTTCAGCAGGGCTTGTGTGCAGGAATGTATACAGCAATATCTCTCATGCTCTCTCTCCCTCTCTCTCTCTCACACACTCTGTGTGTGTCTCTCTCGTGTGTGTGTGTGTGTGTCTCTCTCTCACTCTGTGTGTGTCTCTCTCACTCTGTGTGTGTGTCTCTCTCTCTCTCTCACTCTGTGTGTGTCTCTCTCTCTCTCTCACTCTGTGTGTGTTTCTCTCTCTCTCTCTCTCTCTCACTCTGTGTGTGTCTCTCTCTCTCTCTCTCTCACTCTGTGTGTCTCTCTCTCTCTCTCACTCTGTGTGTGTCTCTCTCTCTCTCTCTCTCTCTCACTCTGTGTGTGTGTCTCTCTCTCTCTCTCTCTCTCACTCTGTGTGTCTCTCTCTCTCTCTCTCTCTCACTCTGTGTGTGTCTCTCTCTCTCTCTCTCACTCTGTGTGTGTCTCTCTATCTCTCTCTCTCACTCTGTGTGTCTCTCTCTCTCTCTCACTCTGTGTGTGTGTCTCTCTCTCTCTCTCTCACTCTGTGTGTGTGTCTCTCTCTCTCTCTCTCTCTCTGTGTGTGTCTCTCTCTCTCTCTCTCTCTCTCCGATTTTAAACCTGTTTCTCTCTCTCTCTCTCTCTGTCGTGACTTTTCCGGAGCGTGCCAATCGTCGTCGTCGCCCCCAACCCCACCCACCCCCCCTTTTTCAATATAGTTAATTAGAGTTGGTCTCATTCCTACAAACGGTGCAAACTCAGCTAGGTTATAGATAAAAGATTCCCCCCATTCCCCTGCCATTCTGTGATCGGCAGTGATCGGCAGATCATGATCTTGGTGATTGGCCCCAAAAATGCTGATGGGAGCATCTCTAAAGGATTCATTAAGTTGCATTGCCATATGCAAAGTGTAACAGCAGTAAGAAATTTCATCCATATCATGGATATCTACCATATATTATATATTACAATAAAGAAATATATGAATGGCACACTAATCTATCCACCATGTCCTCACTTAAGTGCTTCACTGTGCAATTCACCGCACCTCAATGTCGATGTCTTTGAAGGCCTTGGCACCCAGCTCGGTCTTTTTGATCTGCTCCAGGCGCTCGCGCACCGTCTTCTTCTTGATCTGCTCATGTTCCTGCATGATGCGCTCCTTCTCTCTCTCCTTGGCCTCCTGCCGCAGTCGCTCCTCCTCTGCTTTGCGCACCTTCTGAAGTTCGGCCTCACGCTGCTCTAGCTCCTCCTTCTCTCGCTGTATGTTCAGGCTCTCCAGGCGCTCCTTGCGCTCCTCAATGGTTTGGCGGCGGGCAAGGATGCGCTGGTGCTCCTTGCGGGCATTCTTCAGGTAGGCAGCAATGGCCTGCTGGCTCTGCTCTTCTCGTTCTTGCTACAGGACGGGAAATTTGGGGGTCATAGCAAAGTAATAAAAGTAAGATTTATTTTTAGAAGGACATTAATTTTATCTGTTTGTGCAATTTTAATTTCAAAATTTTTCAAGTACAGTATTTGAAGCATGTTTGCAATGCAAGCCTCAACAACAATGGCTTTTAATGCTACAACGAAAACAATATATTTATGCAACATTTTATTTAGTTCACTGCATAAATATTGAATAAAAAGGAGAAACTTAGGTAGTTAACAAGCATGATAAAGAACACAGAAGTATAAGCCCCATATTAGCAAACCTAAAAACTTAACATGTGCAAACTAACAGAACAAATGGGTAGAACAAGACAAAGCAGGGACAAGGGTTATGTAAAAAAAAAATGAATATTTTCTTACCAGAATAGAAGCAGGTTTAATTATCTGGATAGCTTTGGCCAAAGAAGAGGACATTGCAGTGAGCTGGTTACGGATCTGTTCAGAGGGCATGTTCTGCAGGAAGGGTCCTACAGGTGAATCCTCTTTAGTTGAGTAGTTCAGGTCAGAGCCAAAACTCAGCGTTCGGGATGTATGGTCAATGCGCACCTGAAAAGTGCGGTGTGGAAAGTTTAAAAGTTGTAATCCTGAAAAATCTGGATTTGGTGATTACTGAAAGCTATTAATCTAATCACAAGATCTATGTCAGAACTGCCTTCTCAAATTGAGTTCAAATGCTGTCCATAGGCCCCACATAAAGACACTAAAAGTCCTTAATATGTACAGTTTATATGGTCATAATTAGGTTGTACATCACAAGCACTGCCACAATTACTACCAATATCAACAGACACAGAACACTGCCATGTTACGGTTTGGAGTCGGGCTGCACGATATTAGGAAAACATGCAATACGTGAGAATGTTGAGTTGCGATGGCGATATAACATGCGATAAGTAAGTAAAAACTTAGCCTTTGTAATGTTGATGTTTTTCTGCTTTGGTTTTTGGACTAGTCTATGCAGTCTCCCATATAACATTTGATAACTTAAATTTGAATCATTTTAAATCTTAAATAAATGTAAACAATTTAAATTATAGTAAGTTCTTAGCCAAAAATAATAGCAAAAGGAACAATCTATAACAATATACTACGGATGCACCGATTGCAATTTTCTTGGCCGATTCCGATTACCGATTTTTGTGTAAGTGTGAGGCCGATAATGATTTTTTCCCCCAGATAACAGAAAATTAAAGCTGCTGTATTTAGTCGACGACGACAACACAAAAAAATGGGTTTCAACTTTAATGTAACGTTGTAGTTACTTTCCCTGTTTACTTTTATAAAGTAACATATGATAGTAGCAGCTCTACAGCAAATACAAACAAAAATCAAATTTTCTTTAATATAAAGCTTTTTTTCATAAACTTTCTTTACAAATTTAAATAAAATGAAATAAATAAACAAATAAACAATCCCCCCAAAAAAAGATCGGTTTGAAATTGGCAAAACGTGTGAGTGATTGGACGATCAGGCCAAAAATCGGCCATTTCGGTGCAAAAAAAATCGGTGCATCCCTACAATATACTTTAACTGAACTACACGCTCTGGGGAACAGTCACTGTAGGACACTATGCAACATTATGTAATGTGTCTGTGTGTGTAGTACATGTGTGTGTGTGTGTGCACACTTGTGTAAGCATGCTTTATTATGGCATGTTCTTTGCTAGGAAAACCAGCATGTTTACTTTGCTAGGCTTTAAACATGTGTGTTGTCATGTTACAATATTTCCTGATGAGCTAAAAATTCTCTCTGAAGGTGAACTAGTTGCAAGTATGCAGAAATACTTCCTGGCTAGTTTACTCAGCTGTGGGTAGCTGTCCTGGGTGAAGAGTTTTGGAAAAAACAGCATTTATCACAGTTCAGTCAGTCTTTCGCGATATGTATATCGCACACGTTGATATCGCGATGGCGGTAAAATTTCGATTTATTGTGCAGCCCTAGTTTGAAACCAAATCATGTAAAATTATATTTCCAATTAACACCATTTAAGTGTATATTGCCACTGTTCCTTTAAATGTCTTATGCCAGTTACCTCAAAATGTCAAGATATAGTTAACTGTAATCTACTAAAACAAATCACTAGATTAGTCATCATTATTGAGGACATATACATAGTTGAGTAAATAAACATTTTGGTACTAATTTTTTAATTAGGGTGAAGTTATAAATTGCCATTAAATTAATAAATTGCCAGCAATAAATTGCCAGCATATAGTACCTGCAAGTCACAGTGGCGTGCAGCATCCACAATGGATCGTTCCAGCTGGAAGGCATCCACAAATGGCACAAGAGAAGCCAGTCTGGTGAAATCAATGCTCTGGTAGATCTGAGCTACCTACAAAGTCAAACCAAACAGTCAGCACCAGCGAAAGAACACAAAAAATTAACAAATGATCAAAAACGCTTCGAGACACAGACACACATTAATGTAATACAGCCAGAACACTAACCTGTTGGAGCAAACGGAGAATGGTGTTGTTCTGTAAGTGAGGAACGTACTGCTGCAGGTCAGGTTCCTTCTCAGCCTGTTCTTTCACCCATGTCAGCACCTGAATAGAAATATTGTACAAATAAAATCATACATAAAGCTATATTACTTTTTAACATCTAATTGATTTATTTGCTGCTTAAATACCCTGAATCCAGAATTACCTTGGTGACTCTACCACACAGTTTGAGTGGATGGAAGTCCACCTCCAGCCAGCTGTACAGCTCCTTGACTTCAGGAACAACATACTGGAGAAGATTAAACCTCACCTGCCGTAACAAGACAAATGTTAAAAACACGTAGAGGGGCTGCTGCAAAACTTAATGCACTCTAGAATCCTACAAAGTGGCATGTGTCTCACATGTGAAATGGGGCAACCTGGACTTTCTACGCTGTTCAGATACCAGTTTGAATAGATCAGACAAAAATCATACTGTCAATGTTAAAAGCTCTGTATTAACATTAGGCATAGATCGTTGTTTGCACTGGATCAAAACAAATCCAATTATATGCCCACTAGGTTCAGTTATTTTCATAAGGATATTATGTTTTAAATGCACCGATTGCAATTTTCTTGGCCGATTCCAATTATCGATTTTTTTTTTTTTTTTTTTTTTTTTTTAAGTGTGATCGACCGATACAGATTTTTTCCCCAGATAACAGAAAATTAGAGCTGCTGCATGTAGTCGACGACATCGACACAAAAAAATGGGTTTCAACTTTAATGTAACGTGGTAGTTACTTTCCCCGTTTACTGGTTTCTTTTATAATAGTGACATTTGATAGTGAGAGCTCTACAGCTAATTTTCTTTAATATAAAGCTTTTGTTTCATTAATTTTCTTTACCATTTAAATAAACAAAATGTGATACATAAACAAATAAATAAACCCCACAAAAAAGATCGGTTTGAAATCGGCAATACATGCGAGTGATCGGCCGATCACCGATCAGGCCAAAAATCGTCAATTTCCGATCACTGGGCGATCGATCGGTGCATCCCTAGTTTTAAAAGCTAATCTTTCAAACGCACATGTGACTGGACCTAATGACATGCAGCACAAAGACAGTCTAACTGGTCATTTAGGTGATATTAAGGTACCATGTCATTAATGAGACTCTGGCGAGTGGGTGGGGACTGCAAGCCAAGCAAAGTGGCCAGTCTGCGGTGCTTCTCCACAATGATGCCATCCATATCCAACAAGCGGGCAATATCAGTTCGCTCAGGAGTTATGGGTATGGAGAGTGTGGCCAACAGGACGCGGGTAGACATCCTGAGAAAGAAAAATTACACTGAAAATATATTCTCCGTGAACTTAATGAACACACTTTGGATTTAAAGATGGTGAATCATTTTATCAGCTACACACAAAAAGCCACACCCCTCTCAAATTTTTCTGCAAAGGAATTTCAGCAACTAAACATTGCATTAGACACTGCATGTTTTGTCTAAATAGCTTAACAAGTATTTCATGCTTTTCGTGCAAAAAGGGATGACAAGTAGCCTAATTAATCTCCTAATAGCCTGGTAAAAAAAAAAGCCATGCTAATCTTTTCCCTCTAGAGATTACTGCAATAATAATCAACTAAAACATTCCACACAATATTTCACGCCCAAATCGTGAATTACAGAATGTCCTAAAAGCTCACCTCTGCATCTCCTCCTGGGTGAGGTTCTTCCGCATCTCTCTGGAGAGATGGTAGAGTCGATGCAGGGTGCAAGAATGGAACAAAGCATTACCAGACTTCCAGAACACAGTGGACACCTTGTTATAGTAATTGGCCATCAGCTGGGGCTTAGGGGGCTTTTTAGAGAGGGCGAACAATCCATGAATATCCTCTACTGCCTTGAAAGCTTCCTGAAATATAATTGGTTATGTATTAGCCAGTGGCACTTTAAGATTAGTTGCTGTATTTTTACACTTCAAGAGTAACATACTGTACAAAGAACATTTCTAAACACTAACATTTGCTTAGTGTTACGTATAAAAAAAAATGTTAAACAGAAATTTAATACAATGGGTCCAGAGCAAAGTTTATGGCAAATTTAGGGTATTTAAAGTTAGTGCTCCCAATATAGTGCCTATTGCGACTAAAAATATGTCAATCAAATGACATCCGTAATCTTATTTCCTGTAGAGAACGTTTCAACTTAAAAACTGAAAAACAAACCCATGAAATGTATACAGTGATGTCCAAACTTGTATCTATGGTGTACCATCTACCTTGGATTGTACACAAGTGCAAAAGTACACCCCTTATTCTAACAAACCACTCAGGTTTTAAATAATATTTAAGGTTCACTACCACCAGGTCCAGCAAATACCCACCTGCCACAGTTCCATGCTGATAGCACTGTCCAGCTGCACCAGGCGAGTTTCCAGGTGCATTGACTGGCTCTCAGGGTTGTTCAGGTTAATGGCTGTGCTCTGGTTGTGGTGCCTCTGGATTTGGCCCAAGTGCATACGCAGGTTATCGCACAGCTTGCGGAACTCTGCTTTCCGGGTGTACTGCAGGCAGAACTTGAAAGCTGTGTTGGAAAAAAGAGAGGTTAAAGCTTATTTACTAGAAATGCCAAGTAGCCAAGTTTATACAAATGACCTTTTTACTGGTTTGGTAAAATATATTAACTGACCCATGATTATGTTATCCAACTACTATATCTTCATGTAAGACGATACTAAATCTTATGGTGTACTCACACTAGGCACGGTTGCCCTGAACCCGGCCCGAGTACGATTGTCCCCCTCCCCACTCCCCCTCTGACCCGCACTCACACTTAGATTTCAACGTTCGTGCCGGAGCACGCTTACGTCATTATGGTGCGACGGTTTCAGGATAAACAGGAAGAGCGGCGCTCTCTCGCTGAACACAGTAGAGTCTGTTGCTCTGGTGACTTTGTTGATAGTAATTTTGAGTTGTTTGGTCCGCGGTGGCCCACAGCCCCCTCACAGCCTGTTGCTGAACAGGTCTATCGCTCTGGTAGCACGAGAAATGGTTTAGGTACGTGGCGTCACTAGTCCTGATCCGTGCTCCAGCACAGTTAGCGCTCACACTACACGCGAACCGCGCCCGAGTCCAACTGAACCGTGCTCTGGCTCACCTCTTCCAAGTGGGCCAGGGACGACTAAATGAACCGCGCCGAGCACAGAGCACTCACTCTAGTCTAACCAAACGCACTCGGGCACGGTTCAAACTGCGTAGTGAGAGTACACCCTTAGATGCATTCCTGTCTCATGCAAACCCTGTGCTGACCTTGCTGAGCAATGTCATGGTACAGTCGCTCCACTTTGGAGTTGTTCCTCAGTAGATCCAGACACTGGCGGTATGACTCCCACAGAAACTTAACCCAGGGAGTGAGCAGCAGACGGTCAGTTCGGTCCTGAGTGTCCTCGCCACTCACTGCACTCAGTAGTACACTGATAACACAGAAAAATATCACATTTAGTGGACATATTTAAGGTAATTGTCCCACGTTCAAGTTTACAATATTCTAAAGATTTTGGTTACTTAATCCAAGACTCCAATCCAAAAAATACCCTTCATGATAAGGACTGACCGGATTCCCCCTCAACATGTTCTAAAATCCCCCTAAACATTCATTGCTTTGCTCCGATGTACCTCTCTGGAGTCTGAATGTTATCCAAGTCTTCAATGTCCAACACCATTTGCTGAGACTCCTCCTTCGCTGTCTCAGTCTTCTCCTCTGCCAGTTTCAGGTAGGCACGAACCACATCCTCCAGAGACTTGATGTTCACCTGAAACAAAAGGAGATATCTATAATGTGCTACATTTAATCCCATATCACCTAAATCTTCAGGAACAATAGTGCAACTTTAATTTGCTCCAGCAGAGGGCACCAAATCCCAAGCTCTCACTTGAGTTTTTGAAGCGATTAAATCCCACCATATCCCATTCAACAATTGTCACTACACAACTAGTACAAGAAGCCCTGAGTTATATTGATAGTTATGCAAGAAAAATCTTGGTTTCACAGAACAATGATTTTCAAACTATTTCTCCAGGGCCCTCAACAGTACACACTTAGCTCTGGCCATGTGCTGGCCCCGGGGAAAGAATGGACCGTAAGGGGAAACTTAATGACTAATCTGAAAATTAAGGTTTGTATATGTTTCACACTTTTAATGCATGCAATCCTCATGTTTTACATTTATCAATTATCTTTTGAGAGACTGACTGGTCCAAATCAACAACAAAAAATAGCTTTTTCCTCTCATTTCCTGGAGAGTTACCATTCTAGGGTCACTGAAAATACGGAAATTTTTAATAACATTTCTTTACAGTTAACACTGGGTGAACAGATTATTGAGAATATCAGCTGTTGGCAGACCTGTTGACAGATGTTTTTGTATTGGTATAGGCCTTCTTTGGCCAAGTGGCTCTTCCGCAGGTCCACACAGAGCTCCAGATACTTGAGCATAATCGGTTCGTGGATCTTCTGCCATGTTCGATGTTTCTTGCTTTTGATGACATCATACAGCACATCCAAAGCTGGCTGCTTTTTGCCAACCTCAAGAAACTCTAAACAAATAAATTATAGTGTTAGTATTGCAACCAGTAATTATTAGACTTTGGTTCAGTTATTCTCTTCCAGGCTGATTCAAAGCAGTTTCACTCATTTAATTTTCCCATCATTTAAAATATACAAACTCATGTAAGGGGCATTGCCTCATCACCATTCTAAAGAATATCTGACTTCCCTATAATGCACAAGTTGATACACACCCTCACAGCCTCTAAAGCACTTTATTAATTTCTTAAGGACTGAATCAAGCAGAAATATGAAATCATAATTACCCTTATATGGTGACTGGTTTAATGACAATACCATTAACAATCCTGCCTATCTTTCCAATACAACAAGTCTTACTGCTGATAAATGAGTAAAAATAAAGAAACATTAACTCAGCTTCAAAAGCGGAACATAATAGCTACGGAACATATTAACTGGCAGCTGGTATCCTGGTGGTTAGGGAGTTTCCCCTGCAATTAGAAGGGTGTTGGTTCAAATCCCAGGTGTTCTAGAGGCACCACAGGTTCCCGTAAGGTATGATCCCCATACACTGCTCCCCGGGCACCCCTTGTTGATGGCAGCTAACAGCTTCACTGTGTGGAGTGTTCAGTACGACTATAAGGGGCGACTTTACTTTTCTTTACAAAGTGCCCCCCATATAAAAAAAAAAGCCAAATCACCCTAGGGTTACTATGGCAACATTCACAAGTAAAAACATTCTACAAAGTGAAGTAAAGTGGCCCCTTGTGTGAAACACTTTTTCTTCATTTAATCCATTCAACAAGTGAAGCATTGGGCTGTCACCAACAGTTCGAGGGGACAGAACCTCAATGGTGATACTAGCAGTCCTGGGGTTTAAAAACCAACGACCTTCTGATCGCAGGGCCAACTCCTTAACCATTAGGCCATCAGAGGATGAATAAAGTGAAGCATATTTTAAATTATTATAAAAGTGTGGTTAATTCAAACAAACGAAGGGAGCAGAGTGTGGGGACGGTACCCTGCTCAAGGGTACTTCAGTGGTACCACTAGCAGCCCTGGGATTCGAAGCCACGACCTCCTGACTGCAGGGGAAGCTTACCTAACCAACGGTGGTGTGAAGCAAAACATGGATGGAGTATACTTTTAAAGATTATAAAAGTTCGTTCAATGCAAAACAGACAATTTAGTTGCAGGCCGAGTCAGTAATTGTTTAAAAAAAAAAATTCAGGGTGCACAAAATTACACTCAGCTAGTACCGCAAACAATAACGCAGCACTGCGTGTATCTGCGTGCCCCGTTTTTGTTAGCTGAGCTAGCTGCGTGTAACTAAGCGTGTCGCCAGTTTTTAACCTAGGTAGCTACGAAATGCTAACACGCTGTCTTCACGCAAAGTTCTGCTTTACACCCTTCAATACAAAGCTATTTTTAAACATTTCAAAACACTTCAAAACACATCCAGCTCCAACACTCCATTTATCTGACAAAGTCTCCGAAACTCCTTTACAGAGTACCTAAAACCGCGCATGTAGCAATTAATGCTAAAAATGCTGACATATGGCCTGTGTTAGCATAGCAACACCGGACTCGTTCCAATTCGTACATATAAGCCCTAGATAACCCGCCTAGCTAGAGAGTAAAACAACAGCCTGAGTGCCCCAAGTAGACAACCTAGTAAGGGAGCGTAATAGTAAATTGGGACGCCAACAGGCCCCCTCGCCACGACGCGGCTCTAAAAGAGGAGAAATAGTATAGGAGCTCACCATTAGCTCGTTTTAGAGCATTTTCTGGTCGCTGAAAGTACGCCGGCATGGTTGCGGCTCGCTAGACAGGCGATGTCTAAAGAGTTATGGACGCTTGTGTATTATTTTAATCGATCAACCCGGTCCATTCGCGCCGAAGCGAGATCCTCCTCCGCCTCAGACCAGAGAGAGTGAAGAGCACGTGGGGTGGTCTCTGTCAGTGATGAAGCAAGGACCCGTATGTCCTCGGCACTCGCATGAGTCGACACCTGAAAAGATTCGATTTATTGTTCAGAGCAACTCATTTCACTAAATGTTGTCTTGTATTTTCTTGTCTACTCGTATTGTTGTTGTGTTTTTCTTGCATTTATTTCTTGTAATGTTCAGTTCTGTTTCTGTTCTTGTGTTGCACCATGGCTCTGGAGGCACATTGTTTAGTGTACTGTGCGTAAATGATCAAAATGACAATAAAACCTACTTGACTCAGTCAGACCCCCCCAAAGAAGAAAACTATATACTGAGTCTTGGCAATACCTCCTCACTCAGACTCCGACTTACAATTATCTGTACCTCCTCACACAGACTCTTACAAAACAATCCATACTGACTCTTGTACCTCGTCACTCAGACTCCAACAAAAACTATCTAGACTGACTCTGAACTGTACTTATTCTTTTAGCCTTGGATGGCCAGTCTGTCCAACAGGGATTACGTCTGTACTTGGAGGCCTTCCATTGTTAGTTTGATTCAAATGGGTGGGGTGTTTTAGGCAGGGCTTGATGATGCACACAGGGAATAATGGCTGACTCAGATCTGTCAGAATTTCAGAAAACGTCAATGCTGGCTATGATGGGAAAGATATCAGAACATGCTGCATAGATGTTCTGCATAGACACAGACTGTCTATGGTCAGAGTACTCATGCTGACCCCTGTGCTCGGCCAAAAAGACCCTACAGTGGGTGCATGAACATTATAAATGGACAGTAAATCAAACAAAGAAGGAGGCATTATTTGTTGAATTGTTTACATCATGTGGACGTGCATGTGCATGTAAATCACTTGCCAGGGGACAAAATAGCGCCGGGTAGCACTATTACAAGGCAGTGTTATGCTGGGAAATGAGTCCTAGCATTCAGGCGGATGTTATTCGGACACTTTTAAGACCTTTTTAAAGACGCATTTATGGGAACGGTACTCCTTAATCCCAGAATAATACATCAAGTGCTGCCTTTGCCCCCAAATTCTCCACATTATATCAAGCATCAGTGAGATATGTAAAAGTAGTCCGTTCCTTGGACTTGCAGGACTAATAAGATCTGCAGCTAACACATTGGTGCCTGATAGCATAGCCCACCTTCGGAGTCCATGATTCAATAGGTCAGAGCTGTTTTGGTGCTACAAGGGAACCTACACAATATTAGACGTGTGGTTTTAATGCTATTGTTGATCGCTGCAAATTCTGAGACCATGGCAACAACACACACAAATGTCTGTTTATCATTTCATCCATAATGCAATAATATATATCAAAATAAGCATTTTATCAAAAAGGTTTATGTAACCTTTTCATCTTAACCAGTGCAGTGTCAGAGATATAATTATTGCAAGTTAAACAATTCAAACATATAAGGTAATGTCAGGCCTTCAAAGCAAGGAGTGAAAGCATAATAATAGTTAGTTTACAGTTAGTCTCGCGTAGCCAGACCTTCAGACTGACGGCTGAAGGTCTGGAACTCATAGCAGCTTTCTTTGGCCAAGGCCCGCCCATAAGG
>JBBPCW010000147.1:19967382-19978167 GCA_037974425.1 Phenacogrammus interruptus
AGAAAAGCACCTCATGCCCACTGTGAAGTACGGGGGAGGATCGGTGCTGCTGTGGCCTGTTTCTCTTCCAGAGGCCCCTGGAACCTTGTTAGGGTGCATGGCATCATGAATGCAATCTGTGGAGTGAGCTGAAGAGGAGAGTGCGGAGGGGAGGAGCGGGGCGCTGGATGATTTAGAGAGATTAGAGAGGAACGGTGGAAGATCCCTCTTTCTGTATTCTCCATCTTGTGAAATGTTATAGGAGAAGATTAGGTGCTGTTTTGTTGGTAAAAGGGGGCTGTACAAAGTATTAACATCAGGGGGGCTAATAATTATGGCATTTGATGTAAAAGCATTATTTCTTAATGTGGGATTTTTCCCACTGAATAAATGCACTTGAATTAAAATGTTGGATTTTCCTCTGTTTTTCATTGTTGTCCAATATTATTTAGAACAAAATTGAATTTATTAGAAGCTAAAGAACACATCTTAACCGGGGGTGCCAATAATTGTGGAGGGCAGTGTATTTTTTACTTGTTTGTGCAGCTCCACTTAAGGCTCTTGACAGTAAGGTCCATTTTTATGGGGGTGTGAAATAATCATATAGTATAACCACACAGACACTGTAAAAATACCATTAAACTGATTCTTGCATATTTTGACACTCTTTGAATAAAAAAATGACAACCAGGCAAGCAAAGCAACAAAGTGCTGTTTTAGCATTTTTTGGTTTGTTTTGTTTTTTTTGTTGGCAGTTAAGATTATGTGCAAAAATGACTCATGTCAGAAATGTCCAGTGGCACCTGATTTAGTCTTGTTTTATGGGTATCTTGGTTTTAGCATGTGGTCTTAATGCTCATGTAAATAAAATAGGTTTTTAAGGTTTATTTTAAAATAAATACATTATAATATATTACATCAAGTAAACATCAACTTACAATGACATATAATGTGTTAGTTTATATACATGTAGAACATGATTAGTATAGGTGAGAACACCAAGGCTGTATTAAGGAGTACATTGGTTATACACACAAACACAAAACCTGTACTACTTTAAATATGGAATGCAATAGTAATTCAGTTATGTTTGGCCATTTCACAGCAAATAGTCATGCAGAGAGATCAGTTTGGTGTGAACCCTCTTTCTCCACTTTTTTTGTTGTGTAATATGTTGTAGACTGTTGAGTAGAGAGGGTCACTGTGTTACTGATTTATTATGGTGCAATACTACTTCAGCTGGCTAATGCAAAACATACTTTGGCCTACTAATGATTATGCTGTTTGTGTCTTTTTGTTCATTAACTCCCTTCGCTGGCCACTGCATGCAGATAACTGGAAGCAAAGGTGTGGTAAGTAGCAAATTAGTTATTTGCTTTTTATTTATGAGCATGCATCCTTCGTAGGACCCCCCCCCCCCAGTCTTTAGTAAAAAGGTCAATTATCATATGGATTTATACATTTCAATAGTTAACAATATTGATCACATTGTGATCTACACTGTTTATTCAAATGTTCTGCATTTGAATGATTTTCACTGTGTTCATTCATTCCCTCAGAATGAACGTAGAGAATGTATCATTTAATTTGACACACCTCACCCCCTGCTGTGCAATCTGTGCTGACTGAACATCAAGAAGTGCTTTTCCCCCCATATTTGCAATTGGATATTCCACACAAGTAATTTGAAAACACTTGTTTGTTGCAGCCACATTACTTACAGAATATCACTATTGTTTATGATATCTACACTGGTGCTCACATTTGTTATTGTCATTTACATCATTTTAACTGGCACACAAATGGCTGTAGTAATCCTTATAAATGTGCAATTTCTCATTTCACAGCTTCTTGAAATGCAGCAATTGCAGATTTGTTCCTCCTATTTCTCACATAGCAAAACCTCAGAGTTCTTATGAGACTGCTTGCTATTTGTTTATTTTATTCATTTGGCAAGGCACTGTTATTGCTTTGGCAAGTGACATCTGTCATTAGAAATAGTGTTTATTGGCCTGGCGGAAATCTATGAAAGTTATGTACATGTGGTAGCTTGGAGACAAAGAAATGCTGGTAACGGTGTTATTTACAGGGCAACAATAAGCAGCAACAGTACTCACACCTGCAGTGATACCAGGAATTTAATTCTTTTAGTTTTTGTCAGTGACGTTTTGTACGTTGTTTTCTATTATTTGTAAACTATGAAGAATTGGTGATTTGTTTTCTATTGAAGAACTAAAAATTGTTTAGGAGTTGGAGGTTTTTGTGCCTTCTGGCCTTGACATGTACTTCCTGTGACTGGCGTTCATGTGAAGGGTTGGGATGAATAATTATGTCTAAGTGGATTTACATATGCAGAGCATGGAGGCAATTGATAGAGCCGCAAGACCATGATAGTTGTTATTTAACGTTGGTACTCCAAAAATCCCAGACTGAGAGGAAAGACTCTGGCTAGATAGTTGCTGAAGTTGATTGATTAAAGACAGGTATTTTGAGTTTGAAGCTAAGGAAATGGCTTGTCTGCTCTTCAGTAGTTCTGTATTGATGGATCCCACTATAAGTGAGTGGAAGCTAGCATGTTCCTGCACTTTAGAAAAACAACTTGCACTACTGAAACCTGACAAGGTTACATTACTTAACCTGCAAAGGCTCTCTGGAAAATGGGGAGATTGGGGGTGGATGGGGTTGAGTCGATAATCATGTGCTCAGCATTGCTGCTTGGAGACTGCCTGTTTCCCTAGAAACATTCCGGCAAGTTTGGAGTTGTCGATAAAAGAGGAGACAGATGGAAAAACACCAGTTTTTCCATCAGAATCAGTTCTACAGCCTGAGAGGATAATGGTCAAAACTTGTACTTTAGAAATGATCCAGCCTCCATTTTACCAACGACAAAAGACTGACTGTCTGTCTGCGTAAATAGAGATATTATAAACACCACCTTTTTTAATGCATGGAATTTGAAGTCTCCTTTAAGGCCATTCCAAATGATGTGTAGCTGACCAAAGGCGCTAAACATATTTTTTCTTTCATAAATTACTGAAAATACTGCTGATAAAAAATAGATGAAGACAGTTTGAGAAATGTGTACATGTTGATGTTTTTTCCTTTAAAATAAAACCCTATGCCTTACATAGGATGGAAAATATATTACACACAGTACATATCCAATTAATAAAGTTTTGCAGTAAATTAAGATTTGGGGATTTTGTGTAGGGCTTGTATGTGTGTCTAGAGAAGATACAACATGCTCTTTCAGGCCTTGCAAAAAGGTGGCTCTGCATAAATATTGGAAATAATATTGGGCTTTGAATCTGCCTCTGAGGCACGCAGGCTACTGGTATCAGCTAATGTGCCATTGCTGCATGGTCACCAGGTGTAACATCAGCCTTGCTAAAATTTATTTTAAATGATTGCAAAAGTTGTTGAAATACATAGAAAAATTACATAAACAAAAAAAAGTTGAGAAATAGCTTTCTGAGTCTGAACATGTGAAACCTGGTGCTCCTCAAAACCAAACATATGCGTAACATGTGGCTAGACAAACATTATACATTCTTATGACTTACTAAAGATTTCAGTGTGAGACCTGTATTGAAAATGGTATACATAAAACGTATTAGTAATATCCTAATTCAGTATGAAATCTGGATGAAAAACACTCTCCTGGTTTAAGCATGTGCTATGCTATTCAAAGCCACAGAGCTTGCCTCATACTCTTAACTTCTAACAAGCTAAGTGACCAAACATCAACATAAATACTGGAGTATTTATTTAGGCCAGCCCTAGATTCTTTATTTGTGCACCAGTATACAAAAATATCTACAAGTAATTTGTTATTGAAAAATAAATTTGTCTTCCAGTTATTAATCAGTTTGAATTTGATTGTTTTAGGGTAAGCTCCAGAGCTTTTTCATACTATGTGCAGGGACAAGAGATTAGCACAGAGGGCATAGATTGATTCGCTCCTTTCCATGCTCTCCCTCCCTCACTCCCTCCCTCACTCCCTCCCTCACTCCCTCACTTTTCTGTTTCTGTATTCTCTTTGTTTCTATACACTCCAATGAAGATGTATGAAATGAAAACCTTGACATTGTGTGTGCATGTCACTTGGTAATGGTAGACTTTGTACTTGGCATATTCATGTTCCAAGGCCCATCTTTGCCAGATCCTCTTTGGCTCATTGTGGCTACTTGTTTAAAGACTCGTTCCAGTGAGGATGCACAGCCTCCGCTTTCACTGCTTGACCGTTTTCTATCGTAGCCCACAGTTAAAACAAGCTAATCTAAATGAAATCAAGGTCAACTCATCACTGCTTGGCGAGCTTATGTCTGAAAAGATTCGGTTCAGATGAGCCACTAATGATGACTATGCATTGAGCCAATCTAATATGGCAAAAGCCCTTCGTGTTTTAAAATGAAAAATGAATCAATAGCAAGGGCTAACTGTACCTCTTCACTGTTTACTGTGGATTCAAGTTTTAATTAGTCCAAAACTTTTTTCAGAGTGATGGTTCTTTGACAAATGAAAGCTACATTTTGTTCTTAAATTAAATTAAACTGGTGTACAAATTAAACTTCCTGGGTGAAACAGAATTTTTAAGTGTTTACTAGTTCAAGTGCAATCCGCCTCACATATGTGACATATATTTAAAACTGATATTTGATTATGTATTAATTATACACCACAACCAGAATGTTTAGGCTATGTTGGCTTACTACACTAAAATTTGATTAATTTTAATATATTTGTGCCTTTCTAACACTAGTCTAAAAACATATTCACTATTGTTTAAAAGTTTGGAACCCTGTTCTCATTAATATAAAATGCATTTTAATATTCTGAACGAAGTGCATGAACAAAGAGCAGAAAGACTGCTGAAAGATAGAAAAACATTCTCTAGTGTATTAAAATAGAGAATGGCAGCCCATCTCTTAACCATAATCACTGGAAAACTTTCTTGTCTTTTCAAAAACACGGCGTATGTGTGCTCTAAGGGGCTCGCCGCTTCTGTGTGTCATACTCTGTCCCTTTGTGGATCCACACCTCTAGAAATGTCGGCATTCCACGCTTTACAAATGGCTTTCCGAGTGTCTTTCTTATGGGGGTTTCCTCTGACTGGTACCTGCTAGGTTCCGTGCAACTCTACTCGCTTTTTTACTTTTCTGTATCTGAAATCTGAACGTTAGCATTAGCACTAGCATTAGCATTAACTAACTGTAACGTTGCTTCTTTAAGCCTTGTCTGGTGCCAATTGTTTCTGTTTTGTGGCAAACAGTCACAAACTAAGAATAAGAAATAAACCCCCTCTAATGTCATCCCCATGCTGGTGACTGTAATGATGCCGGGTTGTTTACCTCAGCTTAGAGCCCCCGCTCGGCTGTTTCTCAGAACGTTTGGTCGCTATAGCAACCAGCTGTAGTGGAAACTGAATGTCCAAAACCAACCTGAAGAGAGTAGAACTGAACTGACCGAATCGAGCTGGAACCAGTCAGTGGATAACTCCTTTTAGATAAATGGAAATGTGCCCACACTGCAGACATGCTGACTGTAATCCAATTTGGATTGTGCAGTCTGCGGTTGTTAAAAAAATATTTCGGTACAGAAAAGTCATTTTTTGCCATTTTCAGCTGAAATTTTTCGGTGGCCAAATATTTGTTGCATCCCTAATAAATATATATACATACACACACAAGTTAGGGCATTAGCGATTTAAAAAAAAAAGACTACTGGGTCAAAGTCAAGTCGACAAGATGTTTGATGTCATCACACACGCAACGATGGAACACATCCATCACTGAGCAACTTTTATAAAAGTTCTCTGTAACATTAACAGTCAACATGACAAAGAAAAGGCTGATACCATGAATTTTCAGAAAAATTTAAGTGTATAACTGAGAGTGGGAGCAGTTTAAGCCATGTCAGGACAACTACCTGCGGTGCTAGCGTTAGCCATGTTAGCTAGTGGTGAATTTCAGGTGCAGAACGCCGGTTCTGTTACTCTACTCTACTAACTCTGATTTGCAGGTTGTGCAGGTCTCCGTGCTGTTTGTGTGTCGAGTGAAGTATCTTCACACATGTGACGTGTCATGTCACTGCTCTTGTTTTGGTCTCGTGTTTAGATTCCCCCTTTATAAAGGGACTATAATAATTGGGTTAAACTAAGGAAAGTGTGTCAGCGTAAGCCAATCAGAGGCAGAGATTGCATTGTGTACACAAGTGAGGGCAGAGAGAGAGGGCAAAATTCACAAGAGGTGTTTTCGACCAATAAATGTCCAGGTTCTGTCAGAATGAGTTTTTAAACAGTCCTCCTCATCGTGGTGTTCACATTTTTACATCATGAGACCAAGACGATGCCTAACAATTGATCAACAGTAAGCTCAGTGGCCACTTCCAACTGAGAACATCCTATCTGAAGCCTCGCAATGTCGAGGTAGAGTGTCATCAGCAGGTTGCAACAGAGAGACTGGAAGAGTCACAGAAAGGGACTGACCTTTGGCCACATCCCACACCGTCTTCATTGGTAACAGTGTCCTGCAGAACTCGATGATGAATGGCACTCAAGTCCAGGCACATTTAAGAGAAGTGAGAGTCCAGACCATTGTGTCACATCAGCCCATTCAAAACTGTGGTCTGCAAGGGTTTCAGGCACACTCATCATCATCTTGCATGGGCCAGGGCGCATTTACGCTGGCCGAGGAACCAGTGGGCCTCTTCTGTAATGAAAGTCGATTCATGTTGAGCATTTTTTGTTGTTGTATACGCACCACTGTTGTTGGTTTTTGTTTCAATAAATTGTTTGAGATGAGGAAATCACCATTGCATGCTTCTACTTAAATGTCCTACTTTCATGATATAATATCCATTAATTTCACCCGAAAGCCAAGTATCCCTAACTTTGTTACGCACACTCAACATGGACAAAAGTAATGGGATACCAGCTGGGACTTTGACACTACATTGAGATACATTTTCATATGGAGCCCTCTTTGCAGCTGCTGTGGTATTGATTATCATGATGGACGTTAGATGCCATTCTGCCAGTGACAATTTGTCACAATTCTTTCCTGTATTTCTATAGATGCAAATGCACCCAATTGAAAATAGTCAGTTGTTCATATGATGACTTATCTTTGAGCTTGATGCAACTTACTGTAAGACACTGATTTGATGATTTTGCCTGTAGTGGTCTGTCAACGGCGAAGACAAACAACATATTGTTTCTAAAATGTTCACTTGACTTGGGGAGGCAAAAACTTGATTACATGGATAAAGTTTTCCATCGCTATGATGGATTTCCGTCAACAGAGGGCACTAAAGCTCAATTTTGAGATTGATGCAGATCCGAAGAAAACATTTTTAGTGGGGGGTGTAGGGGGTAAACGCGCTTCGTCAGACACAGTTCTGGTCCTTGGTTTAATTACAGTTGAATTATTCTCCCTAAAAATAAAAATAAACCTTATGGTTTTTCACCCCCACAACAGGTTACCACATCGCGACACGGAGCATTTTGTAAAAAAAAAAAAATAAATTCTGTCAGATGATTTTTTTTCTTTAATCCATGTGATTTAATTATATAAATAATAAAATGATTGATTCCCTACCTTTTTTTTGGTTTGGCGATTTATATAAATCTATATACAGTAATCCCCTGTTATTCGCGGGGGTTACGTTACATGAGCACTCGCTTATAATGAAAAACCGTGTTGTGTTTTGGTCAAAAAATTTTTTATACAGTTCAATACATTGCCCTTAAAGAAAATGTAAAGAAAAACTCTAGGTTTAATTACGGAAAAGTCATGAACAAGAGAGAGATTGAGGGAGAGAGAGAGAGACGATCCGTGCGCTCCAGAATGAGAGAGAGAGACGCACGCTCCGGAAAAGTCACGAACGAGAGCAACAGAGAGAGCGAAAGAGAGAGCGAGAGAGGTTAAAAGTCCCGACGGACGTGCACCGGAAGCCAGAAGAACTAAAATGAGTACAAAAAAAGCAAACAAAAAAAGGGAATATTTGCAGGTTCTGCGTTGTTTTGAATACTTCTGCATTAAATGATCAGTTTCGTTCTCAAAAAAAAAACGCACGTGACTGGATCTGCGAGTCCCTGGGGGTTTACTGTAATTGCATGTTAATGATGTAATGAAAAAGCATGCAAAAACCCAACAAACAAAAACCAGATACATAGTTTAGGTTGATGGCAACTATATGAAATACCAACTCATTTAATTAAATTCAATGTAATTTAATAATTTAAATAATTAAATAATTAAGATGAAGTTCATATATAATGTTGTAGTGATCTGAGATTAGCTATGTTATCCACATTAACACCAAGAGTCAAATATTAAGTGAAGTGGCTGCAGCAGTGCGTAGGATCTGTTACATGTTGGGGGTGAAGCCAACAGTGTCTAGAAATGAAGCAAATGTGGATTTTAGAGGATCCTGTTCTTTTTCAAAGTGATTATTAAAATCTCCAATAATTATATATTTTTGGGGCATATTGCTAAGTTTGCTATGAAACAGCTGAAATCTTGTAAGAACTCTGTACATGGCCCTGGTGTCATGTAGACAGTAATTAAGGAGAGACAGGTCTTATTTGTATCTAGATTAGTTATGTTAAGTAACCGTTTTAAAGGACGAGACCTTTAACTCAGTTATCTGTTTAATAACTTCTATATATGGTTCCTGTGCCTCCCCCTCTACCGTTTAGTCTTGGACTATGTACTTGGTTGTAGCCTGGGAGTGTAGTCTAGAGCAACAAACTTGTCGGGTCTAATCCAAGTCTCAGTAAGGCATAAGGTATCAAGATTTTGATCAGTTATTTATTCATTGATAAGAGCAGTTTTAGGAGCAAACAATCTAATGTTTAACAGTCCCAGCTTTAATTTTACATCTAAGCTGCTGAGTTTACTGGTAGTATGAGAGAGATTAAATTGTTTGAGCGCGCTTTTTGAAATGTTCGGGGGACAGACTTAGCGCAGCTAGCAGACGGCAGTTAAGCCATTTTGTCTGCCTCCTTTCCTCAGCACTGGTTTGTCAGCAGTGACTACCTGAGCTTTGCTGCTGGCTAGCTAACAAACTATGGGCTATGCTGCAAGAGATGATAATAGTGTTACTGACGTTATTCACAAATTTTTATTAATGCCTAGCTTACTTATCAATTAAACAATTACATTAAAGTTCTGCTTTTAGTTATTTAATACTAATGACATTTAATTTGTTTAACTTAAAGTGTATAAGGCACCATCAGCTGGTAGACTATTGTGTGTCAGTACCTCAGTTCACCAACGATAGACATAGGTCTATGTGTTTTACAAGTGACTGCTGCATAATGCTGTGTGGTCTTCCTTATAACAAGGAAAAATCAGCTCTCATGCCATCAAAGGGAAGAGTAGGATTTCATTATAAGATGAAAGGGAGCCTAGGCAGGATATGTAAGTAGCATACGTGTGTGTGTGTGTGTGTGTGTGTGTGTGGTGTGTGTGTGTGTGTGTGTGTGAGTGTATGTAGAAAACCCTGTTTGTTTTTGTGCCTCTGGCTTTTCAGAATTGCTCTGTCCATCTGTGTTTGTAGTGGTCAGTCAAGTTACCCTCTGCCTTCTAGATGTTAGTTCCTTTCATCGGGAATACTGGATATGTCTGTAATATTGAGTCTGTGCTTGGGTCATGAGGCCACAGTAAGGGATAGAGGAGCAGACAATAGTAATATTCTGCCTGACCAAATTCACCTGAACTGGAATAATCTTTAGAAAAGTTTCTACATATACATAATGCAAACACATGCACTCATCAGTGAACAGGAAACCATTCTTTCTCTCATTTAACGGAAGTGTAATGGGACACCAGCTGGGACTTTGACACTACATTGAGATACATTTTCATATGGAGCTGGTCCCTCTTTGCAGCTGCTGTGGTATTGATTATCATGATGGACATTAGATGCCATGCTGCCAGTGACAATTTGTCACAATTCTTTCCTGTATTTCTATAGATGCAAATGCACCCAATTGAAAATAGTCAGTTGTTCATATGATGACTTATCTTTGAGCTTGATGCAACTTACTGTAAGACACTGATTTGATGATTTTGCCTGTAGTGGTCTGTCAACGGCGAAGACAAACAACATATTGTTTCTAAAATGTTCACTTTACTTGGCAATTTATATAAATGTTGTAACAATTGTTACAATAATTGAGTTTTAATGATGTAATGGAAAAAAACAAGCAAAAAACCAGATTGATGGTAACTGTATGAAGTGCCAACCCATAGCAGGTCAGAATTTCTAACATAAATTCAATTCTATTTAATTTAATCATTTAAATAATTAAATAATTAAGATGAAGTTCATATATAATGTTGTAGTGATCTGAGATTAGCTATGTTATCCACATTAACACCAAGAGTCAAATATTAAGTGAAGTGGCTGCAGCAGTGCGTAGGTTCTGCTACAGGTTGGGGGTGAAGCCAACAGTATCTAGAACTGAAGCAAATGTGGATTTTAGATCCTTTTAGAGTGATTTATTAAAATCTCCAATAATTATTTTTATACAGAAAAAGATATAATTATTGCAAATGTAACTTTGTATACATACTGGTTTGTGTTATTGACTTTTCATCTCCAAGGGTGCATGTTCAATAAAAAGAGGTTCCTAATGAATGGTGTAGGTTTGCGGTAGACATTCACCCTACTTCCGATTTGGTGATACAATGTCTTTAATGTTTCTAATTAGGGCTGCACGATTAACCTTTATCGCATCGAAATTGAGGTTTTAACTCCCGCAATAATCTAACCTCAGGAGTCTGAGGTTTTTTCCCC
>JBBPCW010000147.1:20063688-20074712 GCA_037974425.1 Phenacogrammus interruptus
GGGAATAGAGATTTTCCATTGAAAAGAAAAGGGTAGTCCAAGACTAGGCTTAATCGCTGTCTGGGAAACCGGCCCCAAATGTTTGAGATTAAGTCTTGAAAGTCAAAGAATTTAATACTGGCTTTAAAATAAGTACATATTTCACGGACCGTTACTATTATTTTTACTAGGAAAGTCACTGTCCTTATTTAGCAACCAATCCAATTACTTTGATGCACAGATACAATTGTTGCAGATTTAGTCACACGCAGAACTAGTACTTTGGTAGATCTCCAGGAGACCTTTCCAACGAGCCCTCGTTTGTATTTTTAGCCGCAGTAGATCAGGTTTTATTCTCCGAAAACCTTGCTGCGGTGTCCCAATACTTTTGTCCCGCAACCTTCCGAGTTGCATATCTCGGCTGGGAATTTAAATTCGAATACGGGTTTACCTTTACATTTTCTTTAAGGGCATTAAACAGTTTTCAATGACACTAAAGTGTTCCGAGAGCATATTTAGGGTTTACACTATAAAAATAGGCTTTTTATTTTTTTTACCAAAACAACAATGCGGTTTTTCACTATACGCTGGTGCTCTTGGAACATAACCCCTGTGAAAAGCAGGAAATTATTGTATTCCATATATATTAAATGTGTAACCATTAACCTTTCAGTGATTCTCACAAAGGCGGTTTAAAGGGGCTTTAAAATGAGCAACAGAACGCGTTTACCTGGTAAATTGCGAAATATTCATTATGCTAACTCATCCTCAATGAAAATGTATTCACTTCTTTAATAAACAATTTGATGTAATGAAGGCAGCCCTAAATGTAATTACAATAACTTACCAAAACTGATGCAGTAACAATAATTTAACTGCATCAGTGCATTCTAACCCATCTATATTCAGCATATTAATATCAATTTTAGCGTATGGACACGGTCTTCCAAAAAGGACAAATGTTAACTATACTCGTCAAGTATAGGAGGACATTGTCTTTATGCTCACCAGCGGAAGTAAAAGTGAGTGAAATAAGCTACGACTCACTGGGCTTTTGGTGAGGTTGAGCAGAGAGCTGACCAGGTTGTAGTTGCTGCTGTTGTTGTTGTTGCTGCTGCTGGATGGGCCAATAGCCCCCTCTGTAGGGCTGTTGGTATTAGAGACTGGACTATCCAGGCCTATCCCTAAACCCTGCTGCTGGCCGGTGTCTGGAGATGATGCGTCTTCTTTTAACCCATCGGCTCCGGCCTCCTTACCGTCTAACTTTTTTACTTTATTCTGAAAGCAAAGATAAAAACACAGGGATGTTAGTTTTATATATTATTTCAAATTTTAGAATCAGAATCACATTATACACACACATATATACACACACACGTTTATACACACATACATATATATACACAAATACATATACATATAAATAAAACTAGTATGAATGAATTGGAGACATGAAAATGAGATGCTACACTAAACTATTATAATTTCTTACTATATTTTTAATTATAGTCATTTGTGTCCAACACATTTTATTACATTTTGTTCAAGTGTGTGTCATAAACATTCAATATATATTTAGAACAAAACAAAAAAAGCGCACACACACCTCAAGAAAAAAGTTAACCAGGTAGGGGTCCTGTTTGAGTTTGGCACAGACTATGCATAGAAATTGAATCTCTTCATTCTCTGTAGGGGCAGCCAGCACCTCCCCACACAGACGAATCAGTTTCTGAGGACACAGTGTGAGAATGATCAGCTTTAGCATAAAAACAGGAAGCACAGTGTGGTTACAAAGGTTTTTTGTTTAAATAAAAAAAGAAAAAGAAAAAGGAAAAGGAGTACAATTGCTCTTATGTATGCTACGTGCACCATCTCGTTACAGGGCAGAGTTAATTCTGTGCTAGAGCACATCTTACCTGTACAGGTCTGTGCACATTGATGTGAGGCAAAAGAGGCTGACGAATACGACCCAGCAGTTTGGTGTAGAAGCTCAGAACCTGCTGCTTCATACCAGGGGGGCACTAGAATATAACATTTCAGTTAGGGTGACTAATCACTGCAGCAATACAACTGTTCAAAAGTTAGGCATTATTGATAAACGCTGTTATTTAATACAAAATCAAGTTAAATACTTTAAGCTAAGAGAAAAGTCCAGTCCCAAATTGGATCGCAGTGTATCACTGACAGCTATAAAAAAATTAATATCAGTAGTTATCCAAATCATACTGAGCCACGCTGTGTCCTAACCCCCATTTACAAATCTGTGCCACAAATTATTTCAGCAGTTTAACTGAACTTTGGAGAATTTGATAGAGGGTTTGTTAGCAATGTTTGAATTAAAAAGCAAAATTTGGACACTAAACATATCTTGAGTGATCAGCTACATCTAGGGGCAGCCATATTTCCAACTTTCTTTCTGGCCTGTTCAATATATTATTCTGCTTTCATCTTCTATTCTAATCATTTGGCCAAACCACTCCTTAATAAGCTTTTAACAGATTCATGAGTATACTCACTGATCTTATCCAAAGCAACTAAGGGTGTACTCACACTAGGCAGTTTGAACCGTGCCCGAGTGCGTTTGACCACCAAAGCATGGTTGGTTTGTCTAGTACGAGTGCTGCGAACCGTGCCCGGGCGCGGTACGTTTAGCCGTCCCTGGCTGGTGGAAGAGGTGAGCCAGAGCACAGTTCAGTTGGACTCGGGTACGGTTCGCATGTAGTGTGAGTGCTAACCGTGCTGGAGCATGGATCAGGACGCGTGACGCCATGTTTTTGCGACGCTCAAAACCATTTTCCGTGCCACAAAAGCGATAGACCTGTTTAGCAACAGGCTGTGAGGGGGCTGTGGACCACCGCGGACAAAAAGACTCAAAATTACTATCAAAAAAGTCACCAGAGCGACGGACTCCACTGTGTTCAGCAAGAGAGCGCTGCTCTTCCTGTTTATCCTGAAACTGTCGTAAGTGTGCTCCGGCACGAACGCTGAAATCTAATGTGAGTGCGGGTCAGAGGGGGAGGGGGGAGACAATCGTACTCTGGCCCGGTTCAGGCCAACCGTGCATAGTGTGAGTACACCCTAAGAGAATGCTACTCACGTCTGCCTTGCCCAGGGTGTAGAGGGTCTCCAAAATCTTGTGATGGAGCAAATATTCCATGCAGGGTCCTGTCTCTCCAGATTCTCTCTCACCCTCCTCTTGGATCAGGATGTCCAGCATCTGCTCCAGGTGGGAAGGGATGTTGGTGTCCGTCACTGGGGCTTTATCGTCTACAAGAGGGCAATGAATTTGATAAGTCAGTTTGATTAGCCATGTGATGGTGTAAACAACAGACTGGAGTGGATTCAAAATCACAGCGAATGCACTCCAAGTGAGTTCATGTCATTAGAAAAAACAGCCACTCTTTTCTACTAATGCATCATGAACATAGTAGATGTTGAGATGGAGTAAAAGTCTATCCAAAACACCACACCAGTCTTACCTGAGGTTTCTATGTAGTAATGAGTGATAGCCTTCCAGTGGTAGACAAAGTCTTCTTGCAAGGGTAGCGATGGAGCAAGCTGCAGAGAAAGATGATCTGTTATTAATATCATTCTATATTGGGAAGGTCCAGGACCTTCCAGATTAAAATCCAAACTGCTTAGACATGTCCTCTTAAACTTCAGCCAACACTGAAAACACGTTGAAGCTCGGGCTTCTCTGTTATATTATACTGTTGTGTTGTATGATTTTTAATCTACTGGTTATATTGCTTCGACTTTCTTCTGTTATGTCAACTTTGCTGCTGTATAAATGCAAAAGTCCCACCTGCTGCACTAATAAAGTGTTCCCATATCTTATGTGAGCCAGAAAATATTGACAGGCACGCAAGGGAACATCACTTTCCATAAATGAGAAAAGAGAACTGAGCCTGCATGATTCAGGACAGAGCCATGAGTGTTACGAGTATTTGGTTCCCCCTGTTACAGACGCAAATGTTTACAGTGGGCAAGACAGATACATTTAGCCTGTAGGCAGCAAAACAGCTACTAAATATATGGATACATGTGTTTTCAGTCACATGCAAACGATTATTCATCATATACGAACTACCGGGGCATAAAACTAAACTAGAAAGAAATAATCTGGACTAGAACAAAATTGCGCAAGACTCTTATCTAACATTACTACTAGCTTAATAGCTCGATTTCTAGGCCCTGACAAGGGTGCGGACATTATGTTATAGAGCCGAAAGTGCCCCAAATCAGCTATTAATTCATTTTCATTGTTTAAATAAGTCGAACAGCTGTTCAGTTGCTAGGAAATATGTTAACAACGG
Organism: Phenacogrammus interruptus; assembly: GCA_037974425.1. Lineage (NCBI taxonomy): Eukaryota > Metazoa > Chordata > Actinopteri > Characiformes > Alestidae > Phenacogrammus > Phenacogrammus interruptus. The sequence goes on from JBBPCW010000147.1 coordinate 20,067,984, forward strand.
TTACGTTTGTTCAAAGCTAGTTAGCTAGCTACCTAACTCCAGTCTCCCTTCTTCTCATTATTATTATTATTAATTATAATAGTATTATTACTGTTGTTGTTATTATTAACAACAACAACAACAACAACAATAATAATAATAATAATAATAATAACAACACCGCCTTTGCATTCGAAGCCATTATCTATTAGGTTAGCCAGTTAGCTAGCAGATGTTGTAGCTTAGCATTCAGCTGCTAAATACCAGCTGAGAGTGTAAACAGTCAGCAAGCTGCTATAAAAAATAAAGCTACGGCTTCCTTTGAAAATTACGAGTGGACAAAGCCCTTTCTTACTCAACATATGCTTAGGTTCTGTAATATTTTTGCATTAATAGTAGGGGATAGAATGACAGACAGAAAGACAAACGCTAATTCCAGAATTAGCTTGAACGGCCTCTGTACTGGCAAACAAAACCAGACTCAATCTCACACACAGATACTCTCACACACACACGTAAACACGGTTGGTGTTGAGGAGAATGTAAACGCCTACCGCCTCGACCGCATGCTGGAGAATGGAGGTAAATTTCGAGAACATCTTGTTCTTGGACTGGAGGAGTTTTTCCCGAGAAGACCTAGAGAAATCCTCTATCTTCTTTCTGCTCTTGCCGCCGCGATCCAGATTGCAGGTTTCATAAACTGACCTTTCAGCACGAAAAGAAAAAGAAAAAACCGATCGAGGGACTTCGGACAAACACCTGGCGACACCCAGCTGCTGTGAAACGACCACCTGGACCGGTGAGTTTTATCCACCTTCAACAGGAGCAGCTGAAGGCCACCGTGGCATTTCCACAGCCAAGACACCGAACACTGCTCCGGTCCGTCGGCAGGGGGCGCTGCCCTGTAGGAAGTCCAATCTCGAGTTATCAGGACGATTACGATATTGATTTAGTCACATAAAAAGTGGCTGATGATCGATGTTTTAACTGAGTCTTGTATAAAAAATAGCAGGAGAGGGATTGTGTTATCACAACTAACCTCTTCGACTGTGGCAAGATCATCGCAGCCTTGGTGGTGGTTGTCTAGTGAGTAGGATACTTGCCTCTGGACCAAGAGGTCATGGGTTCAAATCCTACATTCAGCATACCACCACTGGTTTCCTGAGCAAGACCCTTAACCTCAAGTTGCTCCAGGGAGACTGTCCCCTGTAGTTAGAAAATGGAAGTTGCTTTAGATAAAAACGGTCTGCTAAATAATGTAAATGTGTATTATTTTTTGTGATAAATACAACCTCCAGCTTTCTATAGGTTTTGCCCTATTGAAACTGTCGAGAGTTCATGTCTAACTCCCTATTTTATATTCTCTGTCTACGGTTGTGTTTAGTTAGTCTGCAAAGTGGTTCCTAGTCCATCCTGTCTGCTAATTTGTTTTTGTCATCATAGCTGTCCATACGGTCGCACTCATGTTTACATGTTGTGATCAAACTCTCCTCTAGAATCTGAGCAACAGGCTTTGCTGCAAACTTAAAAAAAAAATATGTGACAATAATAACAACAACAGTAATAATAGACTATTATTATTATTATTATTATTGTTGTTGTTTTTATTTTACTTTAATTTATTTTCACAAAGTTATAAAATAAGACACAATAGGCACAGTAGGGGTGGTGGCCTAGTGGTAGGATACTTGCTTCTGGACCAAGAGGTCATGGGTTCGAATCCTATCCTCAGCACCACCACTGGGTCCCTGAGCAAGACCCTTAACCCCAAGTTGCTCCAGGGAGACTGTCCCCTGTTGTTAGGGAATGGAAGTCGCTTTGGATGAAAGCGTTTGATAAATGCCGTAAATGTAAACTATGCACAATTATGAGCTTTTGGTATTTTGCTTTACACCACAAAAGGGCAAAGATAAAAAAACAACAACAATCATTTAACTTAAATATTAACTTTAAAAACTTTAACTTAAATATTAACAGTCATCTGAGTCATAATGAATCAATTTTATTTCCAGAGCAATTTACAAAAGACAGCAAATGTTAAAAGGAGTTGAGGGGAGGGATTGACTTTTATTTTGTCGGGCAATTGTTTGGGCGTCTCAGACCACAGTTTTATATATTGTTACACTACTAAATCCATCTCATTGGGTTCTGTACTATTGTACACACTATTTAGTGAGGTAGTACATAACGTGTGACGTATGTGTATGAACATAATTAGAATATTTAAGCATTGTATGATTTTTTTTATAGCCTGATGGTATTTTATACCATGTTGTATTTTTGGCAATGCCTTGTCGAGCGATTGTTTGGGTGTAGTGCGTCCCAAACCACAGTTTTATACGTTATTGCACTACTGAATACATTTTACACACGTAAGCTAGCATGAAGGTTGTGTGTATATGAACATATTTTGACATGAATATTTTAGTATTGTACGATTATTTATACATTTGTTATTTCATCCCCATGTCGGGTATTTTGTGTGTTTTATTTGCTAATATCTTCTTTTGTTCATAATAAATACATGCAAATAAATAAATGTGTGTTGGGAAAAGAGACTCTTACACTGAAGGGTGACTTACTGAGCAGGGTGTAAACAGTCCTGGGGTCTGGTCGGAGAGTTGGATGGAAGATGTCAGCTGTGCCTGACGGAAAGAAGCTGGTCCGCAGTCCGAGCGGACTCCGCATGGTGCCGGAAAACGGAGCATTCACCAGCCCGTTTTCTCTGGACGAGCCGCAGTGGGTTCCGGATAAAGAGGTGAGGGCGGCGGTGAAGGAGGCGCGGCCGAACCGCAGCCCTGCGCTCCGAGTCCGTGCTGCAGCGGCGGTGGAGTCCGGATCGGTGTTTTAGCTACGTTAGCTTAACCAGCCAGTGCCAGACCCTAAGCTCAGCTGGCTCAGCCTCTTAAGCGAATTGGAAATGCAGGCTGTATAATTACTTTAAGCAGGAAATCTTTAATAATTTTCAGTATTATTAAAGTCAATCTGCCTGCTAAAGTGGCTAAACTAGTTTAATCCGGTCTATCCAACGGTAAACCTGTCAGAACGCTTGCTACTCTTCTTTATTGCTCACATTTTTAGATGAACACTAATATTTAGTATCTCTAAACTACCGCTGCTGTTGAATGTCAAGAAGAAAATGCCAAAATTACGCTGAAAACATTAAGCTTTTTTAGTTTAATAACTAATAGTTAAACTTTTCTGCGAGATTTCTTACAGTCCTCTTCATGTGTTTGCTGTGTGTACTGATAGTACCGTTGACAGACTTTAGGTAGTAACTGAAGGAATTAATTATTTTACTATTTATTTTCTCACTAAATTTGATCTACTTCCCTTTTTTTTTGGTAACTATTATAACTTAACAGGTTCTCATCAACAAGTTGCCAGAATCAGAAAGTATTGATTTTAAAATTTAGTTTAATGTTTTAGTTTTAGTTGATTTTAACTTAAACTTTATTGATCATGGAATAAATTACTTGTGTTATATATGATTGCACAGACATACAGAGGCACAGAGATAAGAATATAAAAAAATAAAGTCTAAATAAAAAAAAAAGAAGAATATGATAACAGTACGCTAATTACAAAAATGCTGGGTACTATAGATAAGTTGCTATTGTGACTTTGTCACCACTGTCTGCTTAAGAATGAAGCTTTATGGACTTTTTTCAGGGTTGTTTTTGGAGTCTGGAGGGGGGGAAAGCACATTTTACTGCTTTAATTGCTTTAAACACACCACACTCAACTCATCAGCCCTTCACTAAACCTTACAAAGACGGTGATCTCTCCAAATGTTTGTGGCCTTGGTCTGACAGAATCATCTTGCTGTTTCAGTGCCCAAGATGTATGCAGTGTGATGCAAAGTTTGATTTCATCACCAGAAAAGTGAGTAAGATTGATCTAGTTCATCTGAATTCTTCTTTATGTTGAACATAGCATTCCTTGCCAATGTCCTTTTCCTGTCATGTCATGGTTTTGTACATTTCTGGTCTTTCCTAAACCGATCCCACCCCACTTTCACCTCAGCGTGGAGCGTCACTTCTTATGAAAACTCGTTCCATTAAATGAGAGCATTTCAGTGCGTAGGTTGCCTCAACTTCAGGTGCTCTGCCGACAAGTAGACAGAGAGCCAGGCTGGCCCAGTGCCTTCTGATGACTGTCCAGATAGCCTTGTTTATGCATAAATTATATGGAGAGTTTTCTCAGTTAATTAGTGGTTTAAAGTTAAAACCACTAACAGCAGGTTTTATGCATGCTGTTAGTGGGTTTTTGAAGTAAGGTGAGAAAGTCGCCAGGTTGTAGAAGAAATTTTAAACTATCGGACCATTAAAGGAAGTGGAGTGGTTTTCTAAGAAGCATAGCTTTTAAGCACGATGTCCTTGTATATTTAGAACTGGATGTACAAGTCTAACATTGCTAATCAACACTAAAGTTCAACAGTTCATCTCTTTATTAAAATGGTGCAGATGTGTCAGTGTGTTTTAGGACACAGTTTGATTTATTGTAAGCTGTAGATAGCCTTGTCAGACACAAGGTGCTGGAGAGGACTGATCTGGGATCAGATTTCTCTGTATGTATTACTGTCATTTCCACATACGCCATGTTTTTGATTTGCACTGCTTGTTTGATGGTGCATTTTTTGGCTAATCTCAGAAAAAAACAAATATAAGATGTGTTGGATGTAATTATTGTGGAGACTGATTCCTGGCAATGCCACACCCATCTGTGGCTGGGAGGCCAAACTCACTCTCTCTCAGTGAATTCACAGCTTGTTTAATGTTTCCTGTAGCAGAAGTTCAAAAACATGCCTTACGTGCTGTAAAGCGTGTGCTTACCCTCATAGCCAGTAAGCATGAACTGCTAGGGGAAATGTAAGTTGCTGGTATCTGTGTATTTTTGTGTTTCAGCACCACTGCCGGCGCTGTGGCCGGTGTTTCTGTGATAAATGCTGCAGTAAGAAGGTAGCCTTGCCCAGGATGTGTTTCGTGGACCCAGTCAGGCAGTGTGGGGAATGCAGCCTGATCTCTCAGAGGGAAGTGGAGTTCTACGATAAACAGCTCAAAGTGCTCACCGCTGGTGAGTTGGACAAAGGACACATACGCAGACATGCACTGGGAAGGTCAGCTGAGTTTCCATGCAAAAACGTTCTCAATCTAGGGATAAATAATGTAAATGTAATGTAAAATGGATGAGATGAGACAGTTTTTGCATGAGTGATGACTGGTTTCAATGATCATTCTGATAACAGTGTAGGACTACTGACTAGGGATGCTCCGATCAGGATTTTTGCCACCGATACCAAGTACCGATTTTTTGTCACGGTGATCGGCCGATACCAATGCTGATTCTGATGCTTCAAGTTTATATAACTGATTTGTAAGCTCTCTGATTGTCAGGTGGATGTGTAGGAGGAAAAGGGGAGGACGCCAAACTACGTGAAAAAGAAAACCAAGTTTAATAACAAAACCAAACAAGAACAGGGGAACCCCGACTCAGGGGGGATAACAGAAAACACTATACAAAAAGAAACAGCAAGGCTCGTGCTGGAATCTACACAGTAAACATGAAACACAAACAAGGCTTCGAACAGCAGACAGAACGTGGATGAAAACAAAAGCAGACCACTTCAGGGCACACACCAGACTCAGGGGTAACCAGCATGAGCAAAACAGAGAGGGACAACATGGACATTAAGGGCAAGAACAACACGATCAAAAACAAGGTAGGGGAACAACACGCGCATGCAAATTAGAGCCAATACTGGCATGCTGATTCGGGGTCAGGCTGGGCTATAAGTAGTGCACGGGATGAGAAACAGGTGAGACAAATCAAGACTGGGCGCGACACAAACAGTGCTGGGAGGCTCTAAAGGGTACAAGGGGAGAAGGGAGGAAAGACACTAAGAAAAAATAGCAGGAGAACTCAATACTCAGGGGACGGGGAGCGGAATCTACGGGGAGAGGACGGTGCGACCGTGACACTGATCCCCATTAACTTTTTTTTTTAAGATAAAGTAATACTGAATTAAATGTCGTATTAAATGTTTTGGACAGTGCGCCTCCATGTGCGATTTTTTCGGAGCATAAAGGAAAATAGCAAATTTTTCATTGTTTCTCGAAACGTCGTAGTAATTCCACACCGGTGAGGACACGACTGTGGCGCTAAAACATTTACGGCCCCACTTGTCGTGTATGTCCTCACGCATTGACATCATCAATTGTGATCGGTTCCTAAGATCGGCCAAGTGTAACGAGCACCGATCGAGTCATAAAATGGGACTATCGGCCGATACCGATCTTCGGTCGATCGTTCGGAGCATCACTACTTCTGACTTTTAAACAGTGGCAGTGAAAACGAATCGCACAACTGATGACTACATTCTCTGCAAAGCACACAGCAGAAATATGTGCCTAATGTGTGTTTGGTGACTCCGGTTTCTGATAAAGACTGTCAAGAATGTTACATTACATTAATGTTTTGTCCACAACCAAAATATGGCTATGCCCACAAATTTTACCGTTCATGTTTGTGATTGCACATGCAATATCATTTCCAGAATTCTTAGTGGCGTCCACTTTGTGTTAATTATGTTGTGGAATTGGTCTTAGCTTACATTAAAACTAGGGCTGCACGATATCAGGAAAACATGCGATATACGATAATGTTGTTGAGCGTTGCTATGGCGATATCACATGCGATAAGTGAGTAAAAACTTAGCCTTTATAGTGTTAATGTTTTTCTGCTCTGGAT
>JBBPCW010000147.1:20086458-20096570 GCA_037974425.1 Phenacogrammus interruptus
GTGTGTGTGTGTGTGTGTGTGTGTGTTTGTGTGTGTGTGTGTGTGTGTGTGTGTGTGTATATATATATTTATTTTTATTTTTTTTTAATTCATTTTGGGGGTGTTTTTCAGGTGAACTGGGACAATGAGAAGGAGTGTTTCCGGGACTTCAGTAAAGAGTGCAGCCAATTTTACTCAGTGAGAAAACAGTACACACTGGAGACTGAGGCAGCAGATGCTCTGGTACACTGCACTACATTTACATTTACGGCATTTAGCAGACGCTTCTATCCAAAGCAACTTCCTTTCACATACAATAAAACAAGTGCAACAAACAGTAAAAAACAATATCACAGACAAAAAAAAGGAAATTAAATGTACACCATTTAGACATTGCTGAAGAATCAGAGAGAGAAAGCACGGGAGACAGTTGATATTACGAAGTTGGAAAATATGTAGACCGGATAATATTGTTGATATGAGATTGAGAAGAAAGAGTACTGTCGAGGATGACACCCAGACTCTTCACCTTTGGAGAGGGGGAAACTGAGCAATAATCAATATCAAGATATACTGTCAGTTTTAGATAATAGTGATAAAACTCCTTATTGGTACCAAATCAACGTTTAATTTAAGGAAATTTAACTAAACCAGGTTATGATTTCTGTCAGTAAGGGAGCAAGGTAGGAGGTTGGAAGTGGGTTTACTGGTAACGTAGAGCTGGGTGTCATCTGCGTATCAGTGGAAACTGATGTTAAATTTGCGAAAGATATTGCCAAGAAGGAGATAAATAGTGAAGAGGAGGTGCCCCAGGACAAATCCCTGTGGCACACCAGAAGTAACAGGTGAAGGGTGGGCTGAGAAAGATTTGAGCTGAATGAACTGAGTGCGACAGGAAAGATAAGATCTGAATCAGTCTAAGGGGGTGTGAGTGATACCAATGGAGGATAATCTATTGAGGAGGGAGGTTTGAGAAATGGTATCAAAGGCCTCTCTTGGATCAAGGAGGATGAGAATGGTTAGTAAACCGGAATCCACTGCCATGAGGAGGTCATTAGTAACTTTTATGAGGGCAGTTTCTGTGCTATAAATAGGGCGAAAACCAAACTGGAACTGTTCGTACAGGTTATTATGAGATATATGAGCGTGGAGTTGGATAGCAACCATTTTTTTGAGAATTTTGGAAATGAAAGGTAGATTAGAAATGGGACGCCAAGACAGTTTACAACTTTGACATTGGGCCTAGGCTGATGTAGATAGCAATTAATGGAAGCTTAAAAGTTGGGTTTCTGTGATTGTTTGGCTGTTACTATTATCTGTAAGAAGGCAAGCCAGTCTTTGATTGTGCAGTTTGCCATTAGGTTGCAGATGCTAAGTGTTGACCGTATGAGTTTTATTTTTACATAGATATGCTTTTCTGAGTGTATCATGAATATTGTAAATATGTACATTGACCAACTACACATTTCATTACATTGAGCTTTATTAGTCTTGTAATTATACAGACAATATTTAAATGTGGTACTATTATTGCCTTTTGATATGTTGCAGCTCATGAAACGTAAACAAACCAATAAGTTTTATGAAAATGTCATTGTGATGCCACCTCACCCACTCCACCAAAAAAAGCTTGTAGCTGTAGCATATAAACTACAAAAGCAAACTTTGCATGATTTCGCTAATGTCCTACATTAAGATTAGGGGTAATTTTGTGAAAAGTTGATGCTTTTGGGTAGGACTAAAGCTATCGCATCGCATTACTGAATGGCTGTGTTTTGTGTTTGTTTTTTTGTAGCATGCTGAGCCGAGTTGGCAGTGGAAGGTTGAACATGTTTTCTTCAAAGCATTTCGCTCCCTCTTGAGCCCTCCAAATCACTTCAGTGAAGACGGCAGTGTCCTCCAAATCGCCAACCTGCCCGACCTCTACAAAGTGTTTGAGAGATGCTGAACTCAGTTATCCTGTTTAGAATATTGTCGCTCTTGTGTGTCACGTCCGTGAAATACGTCTTGGTTTGCCCACAGACGACATAGATGTCGTATTCCATGGACCCTGATGATCAAGATCCTTTTTAAATGTGTTCACTTTACATGTTTATATCTCTGTCTGTGGTTGTTTTATATAGCATTTTTCAAACTTGTGATTAATTGTTAAAAATATAAACTTGGCTATTCAAAGTGGTTTGTGAAATGCTCCATTCCAGAGAAAGTCAGAATTGTTCACAGCAGTGGTGGTAGAAACCAGAAGTCCTAAGTATTTAATGCCTCTAAAAGCTCCCTCATACAACACTATTACATAAAATGGTTACAACTCAAGAGTTGTTTGGAAAAAAGCCTAATTATTTTTAAATCAAAGTAGGCTATACCTTAAAATAAGCTTATTATAAGAAATGATTCCTAGATTATAAACCTATGGGAAGAACGACTAAAGCCTGTCTGAACGATCCTTTAGTATTTCCACTGCCAGTTATTTGCACAGGTTATGTAATGTGAATGTTTTATAAATTGTGTACCGTTCATGCACCTACATTTTTCTCATACTTTTCTCCCCAAGGTCCACCTAAGGACCTTTTTTAAAAAAAAAATTAAAAAAAAATTGTTTTTCTAACATATGTAAATGAGCACTGCTTGGACTGGCTGCCCTTTGTACAAAACCAGGCTGAAACACACCTTATACCTTCAATGTTAATGGGTGGAGAGAACCTCTACAGAATAAACAGACAGAGGTGTTGCTTTTTGTGACCTCAAATCAGGCTGTTTTTGCAGATTCGCTTACATATATGTACTGGATAGACTCGGGAGATCTATGTTTTAGAACAGGGTTTGTGTGATGCATTTAAAATCAAACAAGGAAAAATAGTTTTACTATATCAAAGACTGTACCACCTACATTGATCAACCTTAAACACTTGTGTAGGTCTCCCTCATGCCACGGAAATAGCTACATTCCGTTGAAGCATGGACTCTGCAAAACATCTGAAGGTGTGCTAAGGTATCTGACACCACCGTCTTCGTCAGCATGGGTGATGCAACTATCAAAAACAATAATAAAAAAAAAAAGCAATTTATGCTACAGTAGCTCTTCTGTGGGATCAGACCAGATGGACTAGCCTGTTCTTCAATGAACCTTGGGCACCCATGATGCTGTTTTCATATGTAGTCTTGAGACAAACACAATCATCAATCTCATTCACACATCACTCTAATTTACACATTTATTTTCAAGAAATATTTTAAATATTTTGGGAAAAACATGAAATCAGAGCAGAAAATTGGTTTTATATATTCAAATCATGACCGACATCTCTATATTAAATATTTTTTTTTTCTGCTGTACCAATTTTTTGTTCTTTATAATGCAAACCCCTGGTTTCCCTGTGAAAAAAGGCACATTGCTATGGACATATGTCAATGTGTAAGAGCTCTGTGAAATTTAAAATACACTTTTATACTCATTCATGCAACTTATCAGGGAGGGGGGAAAAAGACAATAGGAGAAATCAAGCACCCAATCCAAGCAATAAAACCCAGGTGAATGACATGATATACAAAGCTTTCAGAAACACAATGTACCAGCAAAAAAGGTCCTCAAAAAAAAACAAAAAAAACCCACAATCATTTAGAGACTCCCTTCCTGACAGAATTAGCTGTGAACCAGTCTTTTGGTTTTTTGTTTTGTTTTAATGTTGGTATCGTGTTTTTTCCCATATATATAAGGGTTTCGGGAGCAGGAGCAGCATTTGCAGTGTATGGCAGAAAAAGTCTTTAGACAAGAAAGATTTTTAAGGGCTTATAAGATTGCGCAGTGGCCCAGGCACAGTGTCCTCACTGCTGCGAGAGAAGAGCATTGCGATTGGCTTTCATCTTCTCCAGACGTTTCACTAAGTGGTTGTTGGTCATCTCCATCTCTTCAATTTTGTCCAGGGCTGCACGCAGCTGCAGAATGAATAAAGATACATTGTAACAATTGTAGCAATCTAGGCCCTAAAATTCAATCTTTGAGATTGTTAGTGGTTATAATGATTTGAGTTCATCATAATCATCATGAGAATGAAATCAAAGTAAAAGACATTTATTTGTTACAGAACAAGTCTGATGGGGACTCTTGTTCAACATGGAAAAGCCCAAACAAAATCGGTTCTGTACGGTCTAGGTTTGGTTAGATTACAGCTGGCATAATAGCCTTTCAGGCCAAACAAGTATCAGAATATTCTCTCAAAATCACTCTTTAAAACAATTTTTGATGTTTTATTTGTCCATTTAATGGAACAGACATGCTTCCACTGTAATGGACATTTCAGTCCACATTAGCAGTGCCACAAGCTCTGCCACGCTTATTTTTTTACATTTTTCTTTTTCACTCCCTAGTTGTGCTGATAGCTACGCAAAGTTGTAAAGTTTAACACTCGACCAGAACAGTAGCATAATGTAATTCCCCAAAGATAGATTTTGCTCTGTCCAGTGCCTGTGTGTTCAAATCGAGTTCTACTTTACATGAACTTGGGGTTAAGGGTCTTGCTCAGGAACCCAGTGGTGGTATGCTTAAGGGAGGAGTCGAAACCCATGACCGCTTAGTCTAGAGGCAAGTGTATTGTACCCACTAGGCCACCACCACCCCATAGGCAGATGACAAAGATGGGCAATGACCTAATGTTTGCCAAATTGAATAAAAGGTACCTAGTGACACATAAAACCAATCACTGTTCTGTTACTGTTGGATTACAGTGTACATATCTTCAATAATGTAGAACAAAATGGCAACTGCCCCAGTCATTTGCTGCTGTGAATGTTGGATCCGTACCTCCCTCTGAAGTTTTCTTTTATCAGCTTTCAGCTCATCTTCAATTTTTTCTGAATTATCAGCTGCTGCTTTGTATCTTGAAACCTGTCCTTCAAGTCTGTTGATCTACAAAAAAAACAGGCACACACATTTTTACCTTTATCTTTTTTTTTGCTAATAATTAATGCATAATGATTTAGCTTTAAAATCTCCACTCTACAACAGAAGCAATTATTCAGTTTTCATTGTTCCCCTCCTCATGCACATATCTATTTACTGAGTGCAGGCATATCTACACAAAATAAATACATGGCTAAAGCAAGATGAAGCACAACCTCACATATGATGAAGGCTGAAAATTTAAGTGCACATAAAAACTGACACTCTTTTTAGCCTAAAGTGCACTTTGTAGATTGTAAGTGCCACTGCACCAGCCTTCATGCATAAAAAGGTCAAAGACTAAGAAGTTTCAGAACTTACATTTTGTTCCATAGTACCCATTTCCTGTTCTGCCTTTGAGAGTTTGAATTTATATTCACTAATTTGTCTGTTGGCATCCCCTGGAAAAGGCAAAGCATATATCATGTTATTTTTATGTCCTTCCATGAAAGTCATAAACTAAATTAGTAAACTGCTTCAGATTCAGCAAATATAAACACAAATGTTTGAGGTTCCAAGCACACTTCAGTGGTCTTGTAGACTGGTGTTGAAGAAACTGAATTATATGAAATATGTAAGCTCTGTTAAACTAAACATCCATATCTTTGTTTAGCAGAATTAGGGGAAGTGAGGAAAACTATCCCAAAACTAGAAAATTAGCCAGAAAAACAATCACTAAATGTTAAACCAATAAAAGTATATACATCATGTATATACTTTTATTAACCATGAATATTAACCAAGTAATTTAACAAAGATTTTTTAAACAAAAATAATTTACAATGACCTCCAGAATCACTGACAATCTTAAGTGAAGTGAAAGTCATCATTCGGTCATGCGTGAACACACCACTGCACACAGTGTGAACAGCACGAAATTCTTCCTCTGCATTTAACCCATTCACCAAGAGAAGCAGGGGGCAGCCATGAACACGGCGCCCGGGGAGCAGTGTGTGGGGACGGTATCTTGCTCAGGGTACCTCAGCAGTGCCTAGCGGGCTTGGGAATCGAACCTGGACTTTCCAATCGCAGGGTGAATGCCTTAACCACTAGGACATCCAGCTGCCCCATGTTGAGAAAAAAAAGATTTTTGCCTGCATGTCATTTAGTATTTACACAGTAGTGGTGCAAATATTAAGCTGCTATATATGCCATATAAGATTAAGCTACTAATAGTTTTAAAAGCTGCTCATATGTACCAAGGGTGCAATCAAGGAGGTCACACAGAAGGCCAGCAGTGGAGCTGGATTAGCTGGATTTCATTACAAGACTTGCAATAATCATGTTTTGCATTGACATATCATCTGAAGTCCCATGTGGCAGCCATCAATATACGGAGTGGTGGAAATAAAGTGATGTAACAATATTAAATCTTTAACACATGAGGGGTCTATCCACTGCTTCTAACTTACTTTCTGAAATGGTACTTTACTCGTTTTTCACAATTTTTAAACCATTTAAATCAAACAAACCTTGACGCACATGAGCTTTTGCACAGCAGTGCCCTCGAGTGAAAAGAGTAGCTGATAAGTACAAGGAGCTTCTAGATGGTTAGAAGAAAAGTCTAGAATCTGTCATTGTTGTCAAAGATTCTGCAACCATATATTACTGAATATATGTGCCTCCATTACCCCCACCCTTTTTAATTAATATCGATATTTTTTTAAAGCATCATATCCTGAAGATAAATATTAACAAGGGCCTTTTCAAATCTACCAATGAATATATTCCTTTCTTTATAATTTGATTTCATTTGGGATAAATATAAATATAGAGTTCTCCAATTACATTATACCGAAACCTAGGACCCATGTGGGGTTGATTTTTTAAAAAAAAATTTATTTGTTTTATGAAATCACATGGCTCCACTTAGCTTAGTGTGGCAGTAGTGATAAAAAATGTTTGAGTGAAATTTAGGGCACTTTATAAGTCAATATTTTAAGCTATATTTGTATATATTATTTACTTGTGCCGTCAAAATGTATACGAATAAACATGTTTTTCCAGCTTTACCCCAAACATTTGTGTTACTGTATACACATATAAACTATGTGTGAGTGTGCTTACTCTGCATTTCAATTAAGTGCAAGTCTGTGCCGTTTTCCATTCGTTCTCCGTCTGTGTAAATGCTTTCCATTTTAGAATGTTTCTGTCTCTCTTCCTCCAGCTGCATTTTCAGTTTCCTGATCTGTGAGATGTCAAAAAGAAAACAAGTGCAGATGAAAATACACACTCTTCTAGGAAAAGTCCCACTAGTGAGGGTTTAAACACATTTTCATTTTCTGGTTAATTCAAACTGAATTTTTCTACTTGCCCCGCAAATGACGATGCATACATACCTGAGCTAAGAGTTCATCTTTTTCCTCTGCAAGCTTTCTGAGCCGAACATCTGTTGTGTTGGGTGGGAAAAAAAAACATTGAAATAAGTTTAGGTTAAACTATGTTCAAAAATATCCAAGTGACACTTCTTATTAGTAAATTCTACTTTAAAATGCATCCGCTTTTGTAGTCTCCATGGAAAATAAAATTTCAACATCAGTACCTCATCAGTGCCTCATTAACGCTCTTATGAGCAAAAGTAATAAAATTAGGTCACTACCACATTAATGACAGGTATACAGGAAACTGGTATTCTCAACTGGGTGAGTTGAACCCTTTATACCCCAACATAACATCAGACCAGGGATTCGTGACCCTTCTGAGACCTGTTTTATATTGCTAACTGACCACTGTTTAAGTGTATTGACGTTAGGGGAAATGCATATAACAAGTTTCTTTTATTTTAAAGGCGAGTGCCAACTTTTAAATATGAACGCACAAGTGATAGAAATGAACACAGCTGTGAGATCAAGAGTGAATGGAATGTAGTAGATGAACACTGGGACATTGGCACACCAAGATTTCCACTGTCCTTCCGTTCATTTCAGATGAGCTTAGACCCAGAAAACTGCACAAAATTGACATGTGTGTATATCAGGTGCCAGAGTGCCGGACATTGTAGGGAACCTGACGTTGTTAGCTAGCCATAAGTATTAAAGGATAGTGTTCCATGTAGGGGTTAATGACATTCGTCTACAGCAGTCAGGGGTCACTAAAGCTAGTGTTAAAGAAGTGTGCAAATTAGTCTAGACTATGTCTGACGCAGTAGTATGCTCTTGCCCCATTCCAATATGGTGTGGCCCCGAAGCTTGCAGCAGGCTTTGGGTGCTGAACTGCTGGATGTCCAAGTGGTGCTCAGAAAACAATGTGGGATTTATTGACAATTGGTCCACGTTCGGGGGCAAGCCTGGTCTCTTAGCCTGGGGCGGTATCTTCCCCACACGGGAGGGTGCTGCTTTCATCTCCTGCAGCCCAAAGTCGGTTAGCTAGCCGGCAACACAGTTCAGGTAGTCACTGCTCACAAACCAGTGCCGGGTCCAGGAGGCAGACAAACTGGCTTAACCAACCATCTGCTAGCTGCCTTGAGTCATCACCTAGGTTTCACCCCAAGTCTTATAATATCAAGACTGTGTCTGTCCCCCGAACTAAACAGAAAACTAGGAAATACCGAAAGTGTGCTTAAATAATTTAATGAATGTCTCTCATGCTTCCAGTAAGCTCAGCACCTCAGATCAAAAGCTAAAGTTGAGATTGTTAAACGTAAGATCACTCACCCCTAAAACAGTCGCACAATTACATCCACCACAGCTCGTAGTTTTATTGAGAATCTTCCAGAAATATTAACCCCATCTGCCACTCCATCTTGTCCAGCAGACTTGGATAACCTAACTGAATGCTTTGTGAACTCTCGCCGATCTCTTTATCTTTAAATCTAGATTAAATTAGATTGGGGACTGCATTAAAGACATAAAAGACTGGATGTCATATAACTTTCTCTTATGCAATGCAGATAAAACGGAGGTCCTTCTTCTAGGCCCAAAAGCTGCTAGAAACAAACTGTCAGGTCTAATGCTTGATCTTACTGGTTCCTCAGCCTCTCCAGCCTTAACTGTAAAGAATCTCGATGTCACCATGGATCTTTCATTCAACACACATATAAGTACCTACTAAATTAGCCATTCTCCATCTATAAAACATTGCCAAGTTAAGAAGTACATTATATCTCCAAGATGCAGAAAAACTAGTCCACGCCTTTATTCCTTCCAGACTCGATTATTGTAACAGCCTCTGCTCTGGCTGCTCCAATAAAAACAAACAAGCTTCAACTCGTCCAGAATGTGGCAGCTAGAGTCCTCACTAGAACCAGGAAATTCGACCACATTAGCTCAATACTATCTAGACTTCATTACGTATTGACTACAAAATTCTACTCATGACGTATAAAGCCTCAAATGGCCTCGCTCCCGATTACCTCTGTGAACTTATCTCCTACTATGAACCTCCGTGGTCACTCAGATCTCAGTGCTAACTACTTACTTGTACCCAGAATTATGATAGCTTCTGCAGGGGGGACAGCGTTCTCATATATAGCCCCCAAGCTCTGGAATGCTATACCAAACAACATTCGGGACTCAGACACCGTCTCAGTGTTTAAGTCCAGGCTAAAAACATACTTGTTTATTCAGGCTTTTTGTAGTTCATTTTTCTTGTTATATGGAAGGTAAAGAGCTGGGAGGCGGTGGGCACAAAGAATTCCAGTAAACTGGGACACTGGGACCCCACCACTCCTCGCATTCACTCAGGTTTGTGACGGTGGAGTGGAGGTGGAGGTGATGGTGTCCCAGGAGGTCCCTCTCATACCCATAATACCTCTCGGTTCTGCTCTTTCTAGCTAGGCTGCTCCAGTTAGAGATGCTGGAGTCTTAACTTGCTCTCCTCATAGATATGAATAATCCTGCAGGTTTAAACAGAACTAACTCTCTCCTCCGTTTTCTCCGAGGGGAACTGCTGCACGTTTGCCGCACAGACCTCTGTGGGAAACTGCCCTCGACCGGTCCCGGCTCCACTCGGGCCCTTCCCCAAGCTGGGGCAACCGCTGCCAAAGCCCAGGCGGAGATTGTTCCTCTGATCCTGATATTTATGGACTACAGACTCTCTGTTCCTCCTCCAACAGTATTTACCCTCTGGACACGCTAATTTTGTTCTTTATCCTTCTACCCATCCCGAGGCCTGATGGTGCCTCTCCAGCAGATAAAGGCCAACCCTGCGAGGTTCCTGAAGCACCCAGAAAATCCTGCGAACCTTCGGCTGCATAACA
>JBBPCW010000147.1:20146477-20161387 GCA_037974425.1 Phenacogrammus interruptus
AACCCACAGTCCCAAGCATATCAAACCCACAGTCCCAAGCATATCAAACCCACAGTCCCAGGCATATCAAACCCACAATCCCAGGCATATCAAACCCACAGTCCCAGACATATCAAACCCACAGTCCCAAGCATATCAAACCCACAGTCCCAAGCATATCAAACCCACAGTCCCAGGCATATCAAACCCACAGTCCCAGGCATATCAAACCCACAAGCCCAGGCATATCAAACCCACAGTCCCAGACATATCAAACCCACAATGTTTTCCCATGAATTTGATTTTTGTTAATGTCCATTTTTTTGTTAATTTGTCCATTTTGTCCATGTTTCAGTTAATTGAAAATAGAACTCAAAATATAAATTGTTTTGTTGTGTAACTATAAGTAGTTCACTATTAGAGGTTAACTACACACTATTCAAAACATTTTTCAGTGTAGTTTTCAATATACATAGATTTCTAAAAACACTGGTCTAGATGTGTCAGAAAAACACCTCTAAATCCTCAGAAGCCACACCCACACACCCACTCAGTTTTGGATTCCTGATGCCAATACACTGAGAAAGATCAGGGAATGTATGACCTGCCGCCGCTCATGTCAAAGGCCTGGACAACAGAAAATGTCTGATCTCCCACCAGACCGGCTTGTCATGGACCTTCCTCCATGTTCACTTGCCGGGATGGATTATTTTGGACCCATCGAAGTCAAAAGAGGAGAGAATACTTTATAAAGGTATGGAGTCATCGTTACATGTTTAACATGCTGCCCAACTTGAGGTGGCCCGTACACTCGATACAGACTCCTGCATCAGTGCTATAAGAAGGTTCATCTGTAGGAGGGGGCAGATCAAGGAGAGAAATAATCAGCTTGTAAACAGTGACCTGTTTTGGAAAAGATGGATGAAAGAATATCTCCCTCAGATGCAACAATGTCAGAAATGGAACAGGCCCCGCAGAAACTTCTCTATCGGAGATCTAGTTCTTTTAGTTGATGAGTGTGCCCCAAGAAATTCATGGTCTCTAGGGCGCATCATAGATACCACAAGAGACGATAAAGGCTTTGTGCGTAAAGTACGCGTTAAAACACAAAGTAATGGATTAGAAAGACCCGTAACTAAGTTATGTTTGTTACTTGAAGCTGATTGAAAATTTGAAAACCTGATTTTATTGAATTTTTGGTGTAACCTTATTTAACCTAAAGACAGAAAAGCAATGCATAACAAAACTAAGGAATGCTAAACAGAATGGATGTATAGATGCTTGAAGGAATGAACTCATTATTGCATCCCTTGGATCTTTTAATCTGAATAAGTCGTTTATTTTTGTTTTTTGGGACTACCGTAAAAGCTTAAAGCATTGAAATGGACTTTAATATGCAAAGATGCAAATGTGCAATGCTATTGTTGGTTACGCATTTTGATAATTATGTGCAATACTCAAATATTTTGTGTTGATTCTTGAAAACGGCTGTTCTTGAATGTATCATTTGATAATTTTGTTATTCGAAATTAGGGGCCGGAATTTTACAGCCAATTTGATACTTTGATATTTTTATTTAGTATTTTTGACAAAGAGGTATTTTGTATTTAATAATCAAATGTTTAGTTTAGTAAGTTTAATACGGTTCTGAATTAACATTTAATTTGTGGTTTATGTTGTATTAACCTTGGCCATGATGACATCATAGGTCAAAGAAAGCTCATATATGGCGGCAGCACTGAGTCAGTGGGTCGATGGAAGATGCAGCGCAGCTTCTGTTTGGAACAATACACACTTTTGTGACGTTTTACAACCAGTTTTATTATGTTTCATCTCAAGTGGAATCAATAAGTTATTTTTTGTTACCGTATCAACAAGTACACGTTCAATCCCAAACTGAGCCTAGCGTTTTTCATCACCGCGGAAAGCGGTCGCTACACCATTCCTTATTATACTTGCCTCCGGACTAAGAAGTCATGGGTTCGAATCCTACCAGCATACCACCACTGGGTTCCTGAGCAAGACCCTTAACCCCAAGTTGCTCCAGGGAGACTGCCCTCTGTAGGTAAGGAATGGAAGCTGCTTTGGATGAAAGCGTCTGATAAACGCTGTAAATGTAAACGTAGCTAGAGCTTTCATGTCCACGGCAGACCCAATCAATAGTCCTTATAATGTCCCAATAGTCCCAGTTATAAGGCAGAGGTCTGGTCAAATAAAGTAGTCATCGATAAACTCTGCATTTTCATGAATAAAGTCACTTTGTATGGAGAGCATTGTCTGTGTATTTGACCCTCATTGCCAGATTGAAGCTATGGGTGGTTCATGCTGAACTCCTAGTATGCTAATTAGCATTGTGGTTTGTAGAAAAATGTGTGTGTAGCCACTCAACATGAGTTTTTTTGCTGCATTTGTGAATAGCTGGTTGACATGATCCATGATGAAGCATCTGCTGGTAATCATTAAGGGATATAATATTAAGGCCAATTCAGAGCTATAATTCTTAAATAAATAAATACATTTGTATTAGTGCTACATTATAAATGATTTGCCAATACACTGTAGCACTTCAAATCTCCATTCTGTAGTCAGTAAAATAAAAGCAGCATGATAAATGTGTCAATGATTCTTATATACTAGACCTGTGTCACAAGTTCATATAATAGCAGTTTATTACTCGATAATAAAATAAAAAAAAACAGAGCAGCAAATACGAACTATTTTAGAATGAAATCTCGATAAAGTCCTGTTGCAGCAGCAATAACAAGGTTTTATTTATCCATTAATGACTTTCCTGATTAACTGAAATATTGACTAAAACTATATTTAAAATTGTTTGAGCTGTTATTACACATTTACTGATAAATATTAGTGTTAAGGAGCGAAAAATAAAATATGAAGGAATGAATATGAAGGAATAATCAGTAAGACAAAGTAGTAAATGTACCTAAATTCAACTGTACGTAGCAACTGTACCTAATTAAATTAAGTGGCTAGTTGGTGTGTGTGTGTGTGTGTGTGTATACTGATCAACACTGAAAGATTAAGATTATTATCCTAATATCGTGGGGTATTTGTCAAGGGGTGCGCTACATGAGAAGAGTCATTTCAGTGTGCCTGAAACAGGAGAACTGGGTGAATGTGATCTGAGTGTTTGTTCTAATTGTGATGGTCAGTTTGGAAGAGGAGCCTTGACTCCCTACAGCAGTGAATACGCAGGTCTCCATGACCCTGTCAGCAGTTCTTCCTTCCATAGACCACTTTAGCCCATCCAGAAGTGCAGTTTTAAAGCACTTCTGAATGCACTTTGTTCATGAACTTCATTCAGAATTTTAAAACGCACTTGGATTCTCTTGTTGATAGAAGATATTTAATTTTATAATATTTCAGCGATCCTGCTTTTAGGCTATTCCTGAGTGGGGCCAAGTACACTTTCAGATTTGATTTGATATTGTGCATTGTTTGAATGGTAAATAAATATATTCATAGTTTTGTAACAGATTTATTCTTTGAATCATGAATATTAATTTATGCAATTGCAATTCTTGACCTTTGCGTTGAGGACACACTGGCAATATTGCAAAAAATTGGTAAAATTTATTTGTGTTTCGGTTTTCCTTAAAAAAAAATCTTTTCGGTGCCAAAAATGCCAAAAAATGTGATCCAGAACATCTTAGACAGGACAGTTTATGTTAAGTTTTCTCCTTGTAAAATTACCAACCAAATATGAACGCGATACATGTGACATCGCTGGCTTTGGCTACTATTCTCTGCTGACCCACAATAATGATCTAAAATAGCAGATATTTTTTTGTGTGAAATGTGTGTTACCTGTTAAAATTATAGCAGTGATATTTTTATTAGTTTAGTTATAAATAAAGTGTACTGCTCTGGTGATGCTTCCATAGAGACCTATACTGTACAATTGCGCAATAGACACATGAAATTTCTATGAATTCTATTTAGGTCAGCTCATCATAGTCAAAACATCTGTATTTGCATATAGATTTCTCCAGGTCTGACTACAATAGGGCATTCTTTACACCGAAATAGGAAACAGATCTGGATGCCTGTTGGGACAGTGTTGCTCTGTGCAAAAATAAGTATATAATCTATATCATCTAAAACTGCGTGGCCAGTTTATAGTTTAGGCCAGTTCTCTGTTAGCTTCAAATGAACACTAAGAAATATATTTTTGTGTTGATTTCTTTGTAATGTAAGCAGCTGTCACTACCAGCTACATCTAATTTATAATGCAAGAAAACCAGCATCAACAGAATCTACACCCATGGCCTTGGCTTCCCATTAATGAAGCTTGATTTCAAAAAGGCTGTTTCTCTTCATTTTACATTTGTCAGCTATATATACTTCAAGGGTAGAACCTCTGTGTTTACTTAATATTTGGAGCAAATTTGATACCTTAAGCATCAACCTGAAGTGTAATTAAAGCTTAGTATGTGTGTGTACATGCTCAGCTCATGCATGCGCGCTAAACCTGTGTGTGCATATGTGGGTTGTGCTGATACGGAAATACCTCTCTGCTTTCTGCCCAAACTCATGTAGTGACAGGCGTGCCCCGAGGAGCCCGTGTCACTCTTCGTGTGCTAGAAAAACTCTGGCACAGCTCTCCCTGAAGTTGCCGGGAACATCAAACCAAATTCATTTGACATCACTGTTACTTCGTTACGAGGCTCGCAAAAAAAAGCAGAAAGATGAAAAGGAAGTGGACTAGACCTAGTTGGTTTTATCCACTTTTATTTTGCAATATGACCAATAGTTTATCATATTCAAGTGTGTATGAAAAAGTTAAGTCACTGGTTTATTTTTGTTAAAAAGCTAAATACAATAAGCATTGGATCAAGGCACATACAAGACTGGCCAAAGGGCAGAAATGCCCCTCGGTCTTCGGCTGTAAATGACAATTTCAGTTGTGGTAACGAAACGTAAACGTAGCTTGAGTTCTGGGTGGGGGGGTACAGGTAATAATATGAATAAAAATAGTTAACAGTTTTGTATCACAAGTTGAATATGAGTCAGATTTTTCTTGGCCAGCTAATGCTCCTTTTCAAGTGCAGTATTGACTCTGACCATTGGCACAATAGTGAGAGAGATCACCTTCATGGTTTCTCTCAACTGACTGGAACAGGTGAGACTGGGGTGTTGGCCTGACTCTTCTAGCGTCACCGAGAAGCAACCTCTCGTTATCTGTGTGCTTTGCCGGCCCTGTGCTGGACCCGACTGAGGAATGACGTGTTCGGCTCTGTGCTATGTTCCTACTTCTTCAAGTAATAAAAAAAGCAGTTTATCTCCACAGTCAAAGCATGGCAGAGACTTTGTTTACCTTCCTAGCAAGTTCTTGAGGTTCTGCCATACAGCAACATGCCCATTACCTGCTGTCTTTTACCCATTTAAATAACTGTGCTCTACTTCCCCTATTGTCTGTATATTGTCCTTTTTATCTTTTTAACCAAGAGTCGCATAGTGAACTATGAGCTGTGCTTAGTCTACAAGGTTCTCTAAAATCTGATTGTTCAACACAGCAATAAAAATCCACTTTCACAGTTGACAAGTCATATCTCAGTAGAACACAATTTTTAATTGGTCTGAAACCTTAAGCAAAAGATGTACAGTACAAATTACTACAAACCTCTAAAATATAGAATTGCAGCTGTTGACAGCATACACTGACAGCTCAGTGATGGACTGCAATTTAAGCCTTTTTTAATAAACTGTCCTTAAATATAAATTATATGGCAAATGTACATAACATTGCTTTCTCAGTCTCTATCCAGTGTTTTGTAAAAGACGGGCCAGTCCTGAAGTCAGTCATTCGTAATAAAATGTCTTTAAATCTCCACACACTATCATGAATGTGAGTGATCTGAATCTGGTATCCCACTGTCTCTGTAGCTTCTGTTGTTGATGCTGTTTTCATTGTGTGGGCTCTTGTAAATGTTTAAACCATTAGGAGGGAAAATTGTGTGTATCACAAACTCTTCTTTTGACAGGGGCATGTGATTTATGGGGATCATTTGAAAAGAGGCCTCCCTAATCTCCAAGATGGAGTTGTCCTTTTTGGTCCCGGCCTCAGCGTAGTCATCCTTCCTCCTGCGCCCTTTGTTGTATGTGCAATTCCTAGAAAACAAAGAACCATTCCTGTGGATATACCAACACACCAGTGCCAGCATTATGATGGCCAAAAGGGCTACAGCTCCACCAATGATAGCAGCTAAAGGCAAACTAGAATTTTTGTAAGGCTCCTTCTCTTGCTCCCTGTTTAGGGTTGTGGTGGGATTGTATGCTTTTAAGGAGCCAGTTTCTGTCTCTATGCAAACAGGCGTCTCATCTGACAGGTAAATATTACTGGTCTCCATAGGAACCATGCATATCCGATACGAGGACTCGGGCTCCAGAGCTGTAAGCAGGTACTCTGTTCTGTCCCCTTGTACAATGGTTTCAGTGATGGATCCAAATGCAGGGCTGTGACCCAGCTTCAACCAGCTGAGACGCAAGGCAGTCATGGGTTGAGATACTCTCCAGGATATGTGCACTGTATCTGGACTACTGGATTTGATACTAATTGTGATAATCTTACGACCTGGTGGTGTAGTGCTGCGATATGTTTTACCAAAATCCGGGCCTTTAATTACTGGTCTTTTAGTTACATACACAGGCCACTGAGGGCGTGAAGGTGGCAGTGTGTTTGAGACTGTGCTGGTCTCATACGTGGGAGATTCCTCCGGTTCAGAACAGTCAAAGAGCTCAGTAGATAGATCCTTGATGGCCATCCCTTTGACCTTATCAGGACCTTGGCACATGAAGCCCCGAACATTGACCTTAGATGGCAATGACCGTAGCCAGTCACGCACCCACTTCATTCTGCAGTTGCAGTGCCATGGATTGTTGCGTAGCAGCAGCTGGGTCAGGTTATCTAGGTCATCAAACACCCCCATAGGCAGGCTGGTCAATTTGTTGCCTGATAGATCCAGGCGGTACAGCTGTCGCAGGAAAGCAAAGGCACCCGCTGGCACCCGGTCTATGTGGTTGTCCTGCAGCTGTAACTTCTCAAGGCTGCTGCCTGGCAAGTTGGCCGGCGGGGCTGTAAGGGAGTTCCGCACCAGTGAGAGCTCAGTCAAGTTGATCAAGTTTCCAAAGGCCATTTCCCCAATGCCCTTGTTATTCAGAAGGTTGCCATCCAGCACGAGGCGTTTCAGGTTTATGAGATCTTGCAGGGATGCCTCTGAAATTGAAGAGATGCGGTTGTCATCGAAGCGCAGCTCCTCAATCGTCATGGGCAGACCTGTGGGGATGGTGCTCAGGTGATTCCGTGACAGGAAGAGCAACCTCAAATGGTTACTGTCCCGGAATGCCCCTTCCTCAATGCTGACAGCCGACACAGAGTTGTCATCCAGGTGTAATTCCTCAATGAAGGGAATCTGTGCCAACGAAGCGTGAGTGATAGTCCGAATGTTGTTCTCCTGCAGGTGGAGTTCCTTGACATTCAAAGGAAGGTTGGTGGGAAACTCATCCAAGTTGTTGCAGTACAAGTAGATCTTTTCCACGCCGTTGAGCCTCCGTAGATCAGCAGGGATCCCCGCACTCTTAATTCGGTTGTTCTGCAGAAAGAGAACTGTGGCATCCTCTGGAATGCCTGAAGGGATGGACGTGAGCTCCCGGTCATTGCAGTAGATGAAAGTCCCATCACAGCGGCACTGTGATGGACAGGAGGCTGAAGTCACCAGTGAATTGGCTAGGAGAAGCCCAGCTCTGATGAAGTAGATGAAGAAAGCCTTGTATTGGCATGCCATTGTAAATGTATTCTGTTGCTTATCCTCCCTGGAGGGAAAAAAGGGAAAAATAAAATCAAAAGGCATTCTGAAAGGAAAGTCCTCAATAAATAATTGCAGATTGTGAGTCCTGCCTCAAGCATCCTTTTATGCTAAATGATATAATTTAAGACAAATATTGCACCATTATATGGCTGCTGAATTAATGAAAAACGGCTATTAAGATTTCCACTGACAGGAACAAATGAAAAACAGTGTGAGCCAAACATGCCTTGAGTGTTCCTCTTCACTGAAACTCGATATGCCCCAAAGACAAAAACACAGGAACAGGGGAAAATGGAGAACTGAGTGTAAGTTTCAAAATAAGTCTGATTAAAACGGAAGGGTATTCCCAATCAACCGTCGATATCGATGAGAGTTTTCCTTGAATAAAATGCCTGTGACTGGCTTTATCTGAGTGTAATGTAGTAGAAGGGTCTTGGTTTTGTACACATTTCCACACTGAGCCAGTGCCTGCCCTTGAAAGCTGTCAGCCCAGGATGAACACACTTGGATCTTGTGTATTAAACCTCTGCTTTTCTTGTTTCCCGTTGAATTTGAATTTGTAGGATATGCTAGATATACGCAGGGATCACTGCTGTACTCCTAGAAATAACCTGCAGAATTAATCAGCATGGAGCTAATTGTTCCACACTAAAACATTTATGATACATTTAGACTCGTTTTTGTTGCAGTCTACACTGTAGTTTGATCTTTTAGTGTGACTTTGTGATGTGCCGGCTTTGGGGAATTAAGTTTTTCACTTTCTAAAAAATACAAGATATTTCTAAGATATTTTGTGTATTTACCACAGTGTAAATAAAAAAAGGTTTCATGTGTCTGCTCAGAGGATAAGGCTTCACATCTGTGCAAAAAAACAAACAGAGCCTAAGAACGCATTCTGACAGCCATGAAATGGACGAGTAACTGAGCTTTAAAGATTACTGCGTTCATTAAATTTTAACATTTAATTAAATTGTAACATGTTTTGTTTCTCCAGTTTTAAATAACTGTAAAGCTAATTATATGTAGAACATAATCAAAATAATCTACAGCACAAATGATGAGCAGTAGATAAATGCACTCTGCAGCGATTACTGCAGTCCTGGATTTACAGTCTGTTTTGTTCCCAAAATATGCTTTTGTTTTTAAATAGTTTTTTTCATATTTAGCAACAGAAATTAGAATGGTCACTCGAGCCATCCATGTTTATCATACCTGGTGTAGAAGAGCCGGTAAATCCCTACGTCCAGCCAGAAATCCAGCGATGCTTGAAGCTATCCTTTCTTCTGGCTTTTCTCTGAGCCGTCAGAGAAATGTCTTTGGTTAAATCCTGACCGGACTGGTCTTCGCCAAACTGATCCTCGTGTGTACTGACGCCCTCCAGCCTGTGTTGCGGCGTCCAACAGTTCATGCCATCAAAGGCTTTGCGACAGATAAAACTATAAAGAAAATGCTCCACTTCCAGAGGGGTCTGAGGTGTAGCGCTCCAGTGCAGGCATGCAGCACAGATAATTAAAAAAGAAAAAAAAGGCAAAGAAGGAAAGTCCGCTGCATGGAGAATCCTTTTACCGTGACTGTGACCTCCTAATTAAACCCTTTCATGAGTGTGGAAGACTCCTCTGTGTGAAGAGAACGAATCCTGTCTGTCCCGCGGCAGAGGGGACATGGCCCAACCACACAGTACAGCACACACTGCAAGTGAGGCCCAAATCCACGGCGGTTCTGTTCTAAAGTCCGATCTTACAGCTCCCAAATCATGTTCCTCCTCTGTGGGTAGAGGCATGAATTATGTATCCAACTCAGTCACCGGTCTCTTGTGCTCCTCCTCACACTGTCAGATACTTACTCCACCTCATACGTCCTTCTCCTACAGATTAGAGAGAGAAATCGAGATCAGTGTTTAGTCAAGTCTCAAGTGCATGAAGGATTCCATTCTTTTGAAAGCATGTAAAAGCTGAATCCACACCAGCCCAGGCCTAGCCTTGTGTGGAGCTGTTGGCGATGCACGCATGAGTGCCCAGAGCCAGGGCTGTAAATGACAGCATCCGAGACAAATGGTAATTGGCTGCTGTCCTTCGGACATAGTTTTCAAGCCATCAACACCACAGTTCTTGCCATAAACAAATTATTATTACACCAAGTTTTTTTGTCTTAAAGAGGCACTGCCTTGTTAAAGTACTTATCTACACCATGCATGAAAAGAAACCCACACATAACATTTGTGAAACCATGAGACTGATGTCAGGTGATGAAGGGCCCTCTGTGGTTAAAGCTATTTTGCTCATTAGGTTTGTAGTTTGACACTGTACCCGTCCTTTATGTAAACCAGAGAGCTGGCTTTGAGTGTTTAACAAGAACAACACGTCTTCCACATCTCCAGCCTGTGCTATCATGACTGTGTGTGTTGACCTCACAACTTTTGACCCCAACGGCCCCTCCCCTCAGTCTTCTCTATGGGGACCGAAGAAAAGAATGGTTTTGCATTTGAAAAGCAACGGTGACTGAGGCGCGGTGGCAGTGGAGGGCTGGGGGTCTACTCCCTCCAACCTTGCTCGGTTCTGTAGGGTTCTTAGGTTTTCAGATTTCAAAGACAGATGCCGGAAACCCTCAGAAAACTTGAGAGGGGGTGGAAGGGAGAGGGGCTGCACTCCAGACCCCTCTGGCTGGCCTAGGAGCACAGGGTAAAATGCCCTAGTGCCACTCAGAAATGTATAAGGCAGATGATCTGGAGCTCATCTTAAGAGAACTTATGAATATTGAAGCAAAAAGCTCCTCGTTACCTCTGGTGCCCTCTTGCAAGTCCCTACCTCCTGTTCTGCACCTTCTCCTGGCCTCCACACCACACCACTTCCCTAAGACCTCTCCCCTCTGCCGATGCCAAACGATGTGCTACATATCAAAACACAATGGCGTGTGCCCTTGCCTGGAACCCTTCCTCACGGCAACCTGTGTTCTGTAACACTTGAGAGGGTTTGGCTACAAGCATCTCAGACACTTAAGTGTTGTATCCGATTAACATGGAGGAGATTAGGGAACTGAGAGTCCTGTAACTCAGTTTACAGGCCTGGGCCAGTGCTGTCTATTAACACTAACATGAGACACATGTCATACAGGTTAGAGGGGGAGAGAAGGGTGGCGTGTTTTTGAATAAGCTGTCTCTAACCCCTGCAGATGTGCAGCACAAAAACCTTATTCTTATGAATTTAACTTCAAGGGTTGTTTCATTTTTGTCTGGAGCAGATATGATCTGTGATATGATTTCTAACGAGATTAGACATAAAATGCCCCGATTTACTGGGAATATTGATTTAGGGACTGAAATGAAAATAAATACACTTTTCTCCTCAAGCCTTGAGGTGTCTGCAGCAGTGCTCAGGCGTACTGGTGAGAACAGCGAAGAGGTGAGACTGGGGCGTAATCTGTCTGTCTCTCGGTCAGAAAGAGCCAGAGTGGTCTCTCCGTGGCCAGAGAGCGGGCCGGCTGCCCCAGCTCTGTGGATGCCGCAGAATCGGTCTGGCTGTATTGTTGAGGGCTCAGAGTTGAAAAGCCCTTTTTTCTTTGCTTATCTTTAGTCATATATTCTCAGTTTTTCCCCGTGGTTAAACTTTCCCACTCCCTTCCCTTCTCTCTCATCCCCTAACGCTCTGGTCTTGTGTACAGGCCTAAGTGACAGACATCCTCCCGATCTTCCTAATGGGCTGCCTTTTCTTCGGCTAGACCTGCTTCTGCTCTACTGCTCTGCACAAGTGACGCTATATTAAGCATCCTGGTATAAAAAAGCGTTAGACTACATTATTTTAGTGATATTCTCACTAAAATTGCTTGGTTTTGTGTTCATTTCACACACCTCTGTGCAGTCTGCGTTACATTACATTTCAGAATATTATTTATTCGATATTTTTTTAGATGAGTTACATAAGCTAAAAATGTTTACTGATTTTAATCCGCTATTTTAGGGATTATTGTTATTATCAGAAACTGTTATTTGTCAGTGTTCTGACTATTCTGACTGTTATAACTTGGAGATCACCACACATCTCGGTCCTTTTTCGAGGCCTACACTGAGGAACAACAGGGATAACGTATCACCAGCTACACGTTTATTTAACTTATCTCAGCCTCTACTTGTCTGCCTTTTATCCCGCAGAGAATGGAGTCTGAACCCCAGACCATCTTCACACCAAACGCTTCCCTTTGTTTACTGTGTTGAGTCTTGACTACTGTGAGGCAGATGACCAGCGTTTAGGGACCAGGGTGGTTTTATAGACACATTTAGAAATTTGGAAGAACAGGTTAAATGTGTCTTTACTGCTAATTTAAAAGCAGATTGGGGAAAATTTGGAAAGCCAAGTTTGTCTTTGGCTGGGCATCAGGCACTAGCAGAAGAGCCTGGAACAAGCAAGGGGGTCTTTTTCCTTTTGTAAACCACTTAAAAGGAGAAACCAGGCCCTGGCAGCTGGGCTGCATTTCCCCACTTGGGGGTGGTAGGCTCGCTTGCATCAGGCCTGTGTCTCTCTCTCTCTCTCTCTCTCTCTCTCTCTCTCTCTCTCTCTCTCTCTCTCTCTCACACACACACACTCTGAGCTGGTGCTTTAATTACCACATGCGCACCCCCTGCCAGCGTACAGAGGATAGCTGCCACTGGACAAGGGCAGAAAAGCCTCAGTTGATTTACTACTAGGTACATTTCTCGCTTCCTCTCCGAAGGGGGCAAATTGATTCTCGTAATTACATGAAGCCTAAAATTAATTTAATTTAATTTTTTCGATTGATCTTTTCATCTGGTACTTATTCACACGATTGCTTTAGAAACCTGACTCCCACAAAGGCAAAATATGACGCATCGTAAGACTCAGGGACCAAAGGGACTTGGAGCAAGTTTTCAAAATCCATGTACTTTTCCCAGGGTTCCCTGGCCTGGAACTAAGATTCGCTACTAACGCGAGTTTTAAAACGTTTCGTCTGTGCCACAAGAGGACGTCGGACTTTTCTGGAGGCCTGAAACACACGACACCACTTCATGTCGCGGTGAACGCCGTGATTTACGGTGTAAATTCTTTCTATACGCTCCAGTGAACAGATTTAATCAGCTCTCTCTCATTTAAGCTCAACGGCCCGCATCGCAAAGCTGTTAATTTCACATCGGACTAACACTACATCGGCATCACTCGTGTAAAACACCAGGTTACACACACACACACACACACACACACACACACACACACACACACACACACACACACAGGTTCGGATACTTTACCGCGACGAAGCACAACGTTATAGATGATTTAAGAAATGCTTTACACGAAGAGGCGCGAACACCGCCAGTCTGTTAGCCGAATATCACATACCAAATAAACTACAGGAAAAATAAAATAAAATAAAAGATACAGGAAAAAAGAAAGAAATAGTCTGTACCGTCCAGAGGCGGGAGGGTTTATTTGTCGAGGCTAGCGTTAGCGGGTCTTTGACTCCTGAACGACACGATGCCGCACTAAGCAGTGTGTCAGAAACAGCACTTTACTATTAGACTCTTCCTCATCAGTAACGCAGACCATCTGTAATTGAGCAGCAGCCACTGGTCAACACAGGGTTATGTATAAGGGATTAGTACTATTATAATTATATTACATATTATTTAATTAATACATGAACGATAGACCTGTGTGTTGTGTTATATAATTTCAGTATTACTTTACGGACAGTCGCAGAAAAGAAAACGCAGCTCCGACAGAGGCGACACTGAGGTGCCAAACACTACAGTGCTGTATTTTTCAGGGTATTTCGTTTGTTTTTGGGTTGTTTTTTTTTAGGCTTGCTATTCACTCACCAGGACCTCTCCCCAACCCCGCAGGACTTAATGAGGCAAAACGCTAAATGTCTTCCAGTGTAACGGACCTGAGAAGTTCATATGATAGAATAAAAAATAAGGATAAACTAAATTCCTGCTCGGAGTTGCGGATTGTTGGAGCACACATCTGCTCATGTCCGCTCTTCTGCGTGCAGACTTATCGTCGAAGGTCTCCCAGCGTTTTACTCACTTTCTGCTAAACGCACGGATATGGGAGTGTAGGAAAGAGCGCACTTACCTGCGATTCATTCGTTCAAGAAGGGGAAAGGCAAAAGAAAAAAAAAATCCATAATTTAGTATAAATCCAACACGGCGTTAAAATGCCTCCGAGCGCGGAACCAGAAAAAGCCCAGAAAGTGTCAGCAGCAGCAGCGTGGGCTGCGGTGCGTCTCACTGCGTCCACACATGTGTTCAGACACAACGACTCCTTGGCAAAAAAAAGAGGAGAAAGAAAGGCATGAGAAGGTTCCTCAATAGGGCTGCCTGGAGCTCACTATAAGTGTGAAGATGCATCTGCCTGCAGCCCTGCTTCAACTCCGCGGTGACGTCATGGGGGGCGGCCCTCGTGCTCTCCCTTCGGCCACTCCCCTATCTGCCTCTTTCTCTCTCTGTCTCTCTCTCTCTCTCTCTCTCTCTCTCTCTCTCTCTCTCTGTCTGTCTCTCTGTCTCCTTTTCACTCCCCCCTTCCTTTTAGCTAAGATTCACAGTGAACACGTTTTGCTTTTATCCACTAGAGGGGGTAAGAGAAAGCGAGACGACCGAAGGGAGGACTGTGGCCCTAAAGATCTGTTTCTGGAGTGGACACTTCATGTGTGTGTGTGTGTGTGTGTGTGTGTCAGTGGAAGAGAGTGTAGTTCTCTTCGTGCATATTCAGTTTTTTATAGTTAAGTTTAGAGATGGGCTGCACATGCACATATACACACATATACACACATACACACATATACACACATATACACACACATACAAAACAATATACAGATAAAAAAGATAAAGACAAATCTTGCTTTTTCAAAAATGTATTTTTCTCTGTACGTGGTGGTGGGTGGGTGGATGTGGGTTTGGGGTAAATTTCTAGAAACCAAATCAAAATCCTTGTGTGCTCCACTTTAGGCAGACTTGCCTTTCCTCCGGATTTTGTATTAAAGTAGGCATTTATGTGTCTGTGAATGAGAATGGAGGGGGGGTATGCTGGTGATGTGTGTGTGTGTGTGTGTGTGTGTGTGTGTGTGTGTGTGTGTGTGTGTGTGTGTG
>JBBPCW010000147.1:20182184-20192672 GCA_037974425.1 Phenacogrammus interruptus
GCGTGCGTGAGCGTGCGTGAGCATACGTGTGCGCGTGAGTCTGTGAATGACTGCTCCGTGTCTTGTCCTGGTATTTCAGTGCTTTTCCCCAATTTTCAGCAGTTATCTCGGTTTATTCAGTATTAGTCAGCTGTGCTCCGTCTAAAAAGAGGCGAATACGGGTTTACCTTCACAAAGGCCTAAACAAACCAGATACACAGAAGAGCAGAATGATGGTGGACTGACTGATGGCTAGCTCTCTCCCTTTACTGTCATTGTGCCAACATTGCCTGCTCTCACTGTTACCCTACTCTTCCTCCTCTCCTCCTGCCTCCGGACATGCCTTCCCCCTCTTCCTCCTCTTTCGCCAACAGTAGCCCAGTTTCCACTAGCACCCTGTCGGCTAACAGTACCGGCGGTGGTCGCTGTTCCCCAGGCCTTGACCAATCCAAAATGGGAATCCTTCTATTTGTCCACGCCGGTGCCGTATATAACGTACCACTCAACATGTGCCTGGGCTTTTACCCACACTCAGAAACCCAACACCTCTAATGGCAGGGTTTCTCTGATATGAGCAAGAAAAATATTAATAAACCTGACTCCATACATTCAGGCCTCTTTAAAATGGAGCTCTGTTATTATTGTTTACTGCGTACGCTGTGTGTGCCACTGTTTTAGAATCTCTGTGTATTAATCCGTATTGCAGTACTGCCAGTAAATATGATGATCAAGTTGTGGAGAGCATATCATTAATATTAAGAGGCAATAGCCAGAATAGTGTAACTGTGTAAGACGGTGAACCATAAGCTTTGTGTATTATACCCTGCAGCTGAGCAGTGATCTGTTCTAAGCCACCTTTCAAAGCTTGAATATTGACATTATCTTTTAAATGGTAGAGAGTTTCTAGTGGAAAAAGAGCATTATTTATTCCAAGCAATTTCTTTTCTGATGTGAAAACACTTCTGTCACCATATGGGTTTAGTAGACTGCACTTCTATACAGATGCCGAGAGGCAGTGTGACATTGAGGATGAATGGCGTGCTTTTGGATGTGGGCCACAGCTGGGATTGCAGCCACAAATCTTTAAATGCCAGATTTCAGGGTGACGTCTCCGTGAATATTATCTGTGAAAATCCCCCGCGGGGTCGGGCACCTTCTCCTCCTCTCCCCCATACTCCTCCTGCAGTAAAGGGACTAATACCGGGCATGTCAGCGCTCTATTGTTGTTCTCGCTTGCCATCCAGGATTCATCTGTTGCTGATAAATGTTGCAGATTGGAATCCATCACTTGCTACAATAACCTCCTGTGTCATCCGTCTTAAGTGCATTTGTGCTGCGTCCCTTGATTTCCCTGCGACGAGAGCGCATTGTGACGAAGCGGCCTCTCCCTGTTTTCATTTGCCCATTTTACTCGTGTGCT
This sequence comes from Phenacogrammus interruptus, assembly GCA_037974425.1. Lineage (NCBI taxonomy): Eukaryota > Metazoa > Chordata > Actinopteri > Characiformes > Alestidae > Phenacogrammus > Phenacogrammus interruptus. The sequence continues at coordinate 20,183,584 of JBBPCW010000147.1, forward strand.
GCCTGAGGTCACAGGCCCATGCATTGTGGTGGAGGAAGAAAAAGGGCCAAAAGTTCCTGATGTGGCAATTTGCAGTGCGGTCAGCAGGGGTTAGGCCACACAATGGAGCCCTGCAGAGCACAGGCTGACACGTGTGTGAGAGTGTGAAAGGAGTCAGCTCTTCTAGCGCGCGGGTCGTCCTGAAAGCTCCAGGAGATACTGAGGGAGTCTAATGAGACGTAATCTTCTGACTCCGTATGGAGCTCTCTCACTCTTAGCACGAGCTCAGTTAGGTGATGAGGAGAACACGATGTCACAGGGCAAGGCAGTATGCACGGCTAAACAGACCAAATTATGTAGTATTTTACAGCACAAAATACTTTTGTGTGCAAAAAACTTATTGTAGGAAAGATTAGCCAAACCAGGCACCGAATGATTGCTACAAATACTGACATACATAAAACCACCACCTATTCTACAGCTATTTTATTTATTTTTATTTCTGAGTAAACACTGACTGGTCAGGTTGCACAGAAAAGTCTGGTGTTTCTGCAACTACTTTCATTCCCAGGATGGAGGGATGAAGATGATCTGGGCCTCCGTGGGTCTCCTGCATGCAGAGGATGTGACATTTTGTCTCTTGACATAGCTTTGAGAGGAGATCTGCTTTACTGGAAGAAAACCCTCTTTATTGCTGGTAATGGTGTTCAAGGCGGCTCTGTTCAGAGTCGTTTTGACAAGGACTGCTGGGGTTGGGTCTGGTTTGGCCTGCTGGACTCTGCGCTGTCAAGTGTTTGAAGACCTTAAGAATCACAGTGCTGTTATAGTTCTAAAAATAAAAAAATTACAAAGAAATATATGTGGATGATAGATCAACTATAAAGCCCTGTTCAAAATAGATGATGGCTCTGGGCTGATGCCTTTGGACTGTAAAGTGAACTGTGTGAGGATTTTTGGGGAATGCATCACACATTCTTTTCTTCCAGTTTCTAATAAAATGAAATGTAACGTAATGCTCCGTTTATATGTTTGTATAATCACTTTAGGTGAAAGACCTTTAAACAGGTTTAGTCAGACATGAAACAAAAATGAACTAGAAATAAACTGAATGCAACTGAAGACTTTTTGTTTTATTATACCATGAAAACAGGTACACAAAAATAGGAACAAATGTTTAGCTGACATCTTGGGGCAGTGTTACTAAATGATAACTATAGTAACATTATTTTACAAAAGAGTAACATGTTTTAACACGCGAGCACTGAGTATTACAATCAGCCAGAGGAACTTCAATTCACAGCTGAAGAGAGCAACATGAGCCTGATGGTATAATAATAATAATAATAATAATAATAATAATAATAATAATAATAATAATAACAATAATAATAACAACAACAACAACAACAATAATAATAATAATAGCAATAATAATAACAATAAAATAATAATAACAATAATAATAATAATATCAACAATAATAGTAATAATAATAATAATAATAATAATAATAATAATAACAGTAGCTGTTATTATTATTATTGTTATTATTATTATTATTATTATTATTATTATTATTATTATTCATTTGGCAGATACATTTTATCTCAAGTGACTAACAATATAAGGACACAATCTAGTTTCAGGACAGTGTGAGAAGCAGAGGCAGATATTAAGTACTAAATGTATGTAAGACTAGTGTAAGAAGATGCATTAGGAGTGGAGATGTGGAAACAGAATGCATGCAGGCGTGAAAACGTTAGATACAGTAATAACCATGGCTAGCCTCGTCTTGTCCCTTTCAGACAATCCTGAAATTCAAATACACTTAACCTGGGCATGCCTGCATAGAGTCATAATTACTCTTTATACTGTACATCATTACACCTCTGTTTCCATCCTCCAGTTACACACTGCACCCATGTTCCTCTGCAGCGAGGGTCACAGAGGTGGTGTGGTTTTGTGCAGTCATATCAATCCCATCAAACTTTTAACAACATGCTTGAACTGATGAGCCTGGGAAACTAGCTTTACAGCATGGATTTGAAAGGGCACAATGAAAGGAGAAACATTTTCTCTAATTAAGTAAAGTGCATGTATTTAGTAATTCAAAATCTTCCAAAGTAATACAGTACAGCAAAAAACTACACCTCTGTGAATGAGATCATAACCTGCAGGATGAGAATAGTTTACTAACCCAAATACGCTCCAGAGTACTTTTCAGAAGCAGCCAGACAATTAGTTCATCATGATTCGCGCTCAAGTGCTGATGAGTCCCCGTTGTTTCTTGGCGGTGTCTGAGGGCTTTCTCTCTAGAATAAAAGCCAGTGAAGGCCACATTTTCCATCCTCCCATACATGCAGTGGTTAGGGTGTTGGCCCTGCAATCAGAGGGTTGGGGTTCAAACTTCAGCAGGGTGACACTAATAGCCCCCCCCAACGCCCCCCACTGCTCCCCGGGGTCTGCTTCACTTGGTGAATGGGTTTAATGCAGAGAAAGGACTCCGCTGGGTGTTGTACTCGTATGACTATGCATGAATCTTCTGATGTAAAAGAATTTTGTAAAATGTTAATGTGAGTGTTAACCTTCAGGAAGAATCTTCGTTACATTTTCTTCGTTTCCATTTGCTGTTTGGAATGCTGTGAACGTTGGCTCGCTGTAAAATACTTTCTGTCACTTCAGTCAGTGGATGACTTCCTGGTGAGCCTGCTCAGATCTCGAAGGAGAAGAAAACAAGACCAAAAAGGAAGCAGAGAAAGAGCAGACATCCGGGGCTTCCTCCCCCACATGCAGCTTTTTATTAGCTAGTTTGACTATGCAGAACTCTGGCCGAGGAAGAGCTCTTTCTGCGTCCACCCAGAGATTAAACTTGATTAAAGTATTAAACCTCCCCATTCAACCCCCTGACACAGCATGGCCTACTGCTCCCGGCGGGGCTCTTATTTTGTAATAATTTGGGCAGCGCCTGTAGCAAATGGATCCCTGTCCGATGGTAAGGAAGGTTTACTGGCTCTCGGTGCGTGCTCAAAGCCCAGTTTAATAAAGCCAGCCCTGCCATGAGCTGTTAAAGCTGGGTAAGAGAACAATAAACAAAGGTGTGGGAGCCCTGAACAAACCATGATTCCTCCTCTACCCAATTCAGCCGCCTTCTGATATCAGGAAAAGCCCAGAGTTGTCCGTCAGACTCCCAGGATATTCCATGTGTTTTTATTCGCTGCTCTAGAATTCAGTAACAGTCTTGATACTGTGCCCTTAGCAATGCGTGCGGCTGAAATATCTAAAAATAATGTCCACATACTTTTGTCCATGTAGTGTGGGTGCAACTAACACACTGACAAGACCCTCTGCAATTCAAACATCACCTGGATGCATAGCTTTGGTGGTGTCTCTTTAATTGTGCCTCCTCAGGAGATGAAATGGTTGTTGTCTGAAATGCTGTTTGTTTCAGCACAGAGTCTATAATTATATTATTTCAGGTGAAGGTGTGAAGGTATGAATGGGAGACTGTGCTCTTCTCGTGTGGCCTTTTCATTGTGGTGGAATGATGGAAGCCCATCTGGTCTATGCAGATAGGGCTTATGACTCTAAAGGGTGGATGAGATGTAATCACAGCAGTGCCAGGTGAGTGGAGGTGGCAGTGGATCAGTTGCTCCTAGCATGACTCAACAGCCGTGTCTTTTATACCCCCCCCCCACCCCCCACCCGCCCCAGGGCGAGAGGACTTTCCTGAGACAGCTGATAACACCTCATTTTAGACAAGAACTTTATACCTCTCTGCCTGCTGCAGCAGAATGGGGTTTAGGGATTTCTCTGGTTGTTCCAGCACATGCCTGGTCATGGAGAAAGGATCTATCCCATGGAAGGAAGGATCTGAAATTGAATCTTCTAAAATCCAACTCTATCAGCCACCCAGGGTTAATGCATCTCCAACTTAATCACTTTTGTTTAATTTTCAAAAGGGTTGCGATGCTTGCAGTGCTGAAGAGCGCTTTTGCCTTGTGATAGACCTGAATGGGGGATTTGATTTATTGCCTCACAGGATTAAACCTGTCCCCTGAGCCCAAGGTCTGTTTTCTGATAGAGTTTAAGAGAAAAGGTTGGAAGCTTTAGAACCCTTAGAAGTTCTAGGAGTTGTTTAAATGCAATGCAACAATTGAGTCCTTAATTAAAAAGTAAGAAATGACTATAATGTTTTTATGAAATGTACCTTTTCTGTAGTGACTAACATTCTCCTTGTGTTTTGTCCTCTTTCTTGGTTTTGTCTGTTCCTTGTGTCTTTTCCTCCGTTTTCTTGTCTGTGTTGTTGTTATATCACCCATGTGCCTTAGTTTACCTAGCCATGTGTTGGTGAATCCCTCTGAGTCTGTTATTGTTTTGGCCTTAGCCCCGCCCCCTTGTTATCCTGCTGACCTGTGTCTCTTGTTTCCGTAATTAACATAAACAGCCCGTGTTTCAGTCTGTGTTGGTAGATTCTTTGGGTTTTTTTATTTTATTTTACTATTAAGTACCCTGTCTTTAATGTCCTAGTCTCTCGTGATTGTCTTGACCTTTTATACTGTTCTTGGTTAGTTTTCCCTTTGAGTTTTTCGGTGTTTATGATTTTGTTCAACCCAGTGCCGTAAATGTTTGTGGTTCTCACACATGCACCCTGTTCGCCCGGACTGATTTAACATCCACTTTGCTGACTCCTGTAAGTTGCCAGACTGTATTGATTTCCTGCATGAACAAGAAATCACTGGCATGCTCTGATTGCAAGTGACGCAGACCTGTTCGCGCTAACACCCCTCCCCCGGACTACGGCAGCTGGCTTTATTTCTCGGCCGAGATGCGAACCCTGCACCTCCAGAACCACGTCCGAGCTGGTGGCCTTGCTCTCACCTGTGGGCAGCTAAGGCTCGAACGCAGAACTCATCTCTTTACAGCCTGAGCTGTACATGTCATGTTCATTACCCAGAAGAGAAAATGCGTTTCATGACGTACTCATTAGATGATGGACAGGTTTAGCGTGTTTGAGATGTGCAATCTATTCCTCTCTCTCTCTCTCCCTCTCCCTCGTTCTCCCTGTATAAGTATTTGCTTGCTGATTACTGATAATAGCTCATGCATAATACAGGCAGCATTAACTGGTGTAGGACGCACATAAAGTCTGCCTTTACGATGCCGTAACTTTTTATTGCTGTGCTGGCAGAGTTGAAGGTGGTGGGATTGTAGCAGGAAAACCACCTGCGGAACAGATTAGACAGATTATAGGGAGATTATAGGACCGTTCTTTATGAATGCGGGTAGGTGAGGCTAAAGTCATTTACACCACAAATACTTTAAACCACAAACTAAAGCCTAAATAAACATGAGTGGAATAAACTACACCTCTGGTCTTTGAGAGTGATCTAAGTGAAGATGTAAAATACACCCTGTTCCAAATTATTATGCAAATGATATTTTTCTCATTTACCTAAATAATTGATGTACACAACCGTCAGCATAATTCGCATGTTATTAAGAGTACAATTCAAATATTATTGAACAAACCTCCTAATGATAACAGGATTTTTCTTAGAATAAAAAACTTACAATGAACTGTTCCAAATGATTACACACAGTAAGTTTCAGAACACTTTATAGGTTGTAAAGAACTGAAAATGGTCATTTGTTGTGTTTGCAGCATATTCACTGAAATCAAAAGCTATATCAATCAAACTTTTAACAACATTTTAACTTTTTAAACATTTTAACAGATCATGTTACATTTGACACGGGACCCCTAATTTAATAGCAGCTTCACAAGTCTTGCATCCATCGATCTTTTGAGTTTTGGACAGTTTCTGCTTGAACTTGTTTGTAAGATGTCAGAAGAGCCTCCCAGAGCTGCTGTTTGAATGTAAACTGCCTCCCGCCCACATAGATCTTCTGCTTGAGGCTCCAAAGGTTCTCAGTAGGATTGAGGTCAGGGGAGGATGGAGGCCACATGGAATCATCTTCCCATGATTCCGCCCCAAAACATGACTCCAGCACTTCCTTGCTGACGTCGCAGCCTTGTTGGAACACGGTGGCCGTCCAACAACCATCCACTGCTCCATGCATCTGGACCATCCAGGGCTGCACTCATCAGTGAACAGGACTGTTTGAAAATTAGTCTTCATGTGTTTCTCTGCCCAATGCAGCCGTTTCTGCTTGTGAGCTTTGGTTGTGGCCGAATAGAAGGTTTATGCAGTTGCGAGACTCTGGAGGACTCTACACCTTGATGTCCGTGGGACTCCAGAGGCTCCAGCAGCTTCAGATATCTGTCTGCTGCTCTGTAATGGCATTTTAGCAGCTGCTCTCGTGATACGATGCACAAATCTGGCAGAAATCTTCCTCAGTGTGCCTTTATCTGCACCAACCCGTCTCAGCCACAAATCTCTTGATAGTGCGATGATCACGCTTAAGTTTTTGTGAAGTATCTAATGTTTTCGTTCCTCGTCCAAAGCACTGAGCTATTTCACTCTTTTCAGCAGCAGTTAGTTAGTGGTTGCTAACTGTGGTCTGCTTAATAATGTGGGACGTCCTGTTGAAGAAGTTTATCCTTTAATAGGGCACACCAGGTACACTAATCATCACAGGCGTCTATTTACTTCAGTGCTCCAAAGAGCCCTGAGACACAATGCCATCCATGAGTTTAACTGAAAACCAAAAAAATGTGACACTAAAATAGAATTTGCATAATAATTTGGAACAGGGTGTAAAATATATCCTACACAGAGGGCCAAAACAAATAGCAGCACTGATAAAGACTATGCAGTGTTCCCTCGCGAAGTCACAGTTCAGAGTTCACAGCCTCACTGATTTTGTTTTGGCGCCTCTGGTGCTGGGAAGCGGCATGACAATGCTTCTGCTTCCCCGTATTCAGAGGCGGTACATGAAAACATACTTAAACCTAGTAAAGAACAGGGCCCACCAAACTCGCCGAGGGCAGAAGCGTTTTGCCTGCCGGATATATTTAAGGTTCCGATGGTCTGTGAACACAGTGAAAGGGTCTGTAGCTCCCTTCAACCTGTGACTGCACGCCTCTAATGCCACTTTGACAACCAGAAGTTCACGGTCGGCGATATCGTAATTTCTGCGCTGGTCAGCTTCCTTAAGAAAAACGCACATGTATGTAAATCGCATACTACTGAGACAGCACCACCTCCTTCAGAGGCATCCACCTCCACTACGAACGATTCCGCGGGGTCCAGGAGTTTCAGTACTGGAGCTGTTGTGAATTTCTCCTTAAATTCTTTAAATGGCGCTTTGGCGGCTGGCAGCACCTGAATGCACTTTGGTTTCCCTTTAATTAGGCTTGTGAGTGGTGCTGCCACGGTACTAAAATCTCTAATAAACCTCCTATAGAAATTCACAAAGCCCAAGAACCTCTTCAGCTCTGATGGGCTCTGCCTGTGAGTCCGTCTCCACCATCGAGACCTTTTGAGCCTCTGTGATTTCTGCATATTCCATGAAATACAGATCGCAGGCTAAAAGGAAGCAGGATAGTATTATAGTCATTCCCCCCCCCCACACACACACACACACACACACACACCGCTCAGATAGTGACGTGTGCCGTGGTGCCGTCGCGAACGAGGCAGTCACCAGCTGTCACCTCCTGGGACTGGTGGCCTGCTAGTGTCTGCAGCAGATCTTCATCGCGGGGTAAGGGAACTGCTGCGTGTCCGTTTGTGTAGGTGGTCATCTGTCAGGGTGGGCTAGAGGTGAACACACTGTAGACAGGTCTGAGTGATGCATTTTCTTTAATGACAAAAACACAAGTTCAGAACAAGTTTCAGCGAACCTTCGCGCTCGATGCTCCGTGAAGTTGTTGTGATGTTACGGCTCAGGAAGTCAAGTCTGCAAACATAGACAGGAAAAGAGACGCAGTTCCTTTCGAATCCAATCGGGGCTCAGACCTTTTCCGAGTCTCAATCCGTCTCCACAAACCCACAAGCAAAAACGTCAATGATGAACTGGGTGACCATGCAAAGACTGAGGCACGGCTGACGTATAACCCCCTCCCACACACACACACAGCCAATCACACGACATGGCTTATTGCCTGACAGTACAAGCTCTACTCAACACATATACGACACAAGTGGACTTGTCATTGGGTACGTAGGAACCCAGCTAAAGAGCTCATCAAGTCCTGTCACTCACCTGGGCCTGGGTTGGTTAGCTGCCCAACCACCAAACACACAGTCAGCCATGCCCACAGCCGTACACCACCTAGTGTTAAGGCGTCAGGCGTCATTGGGGTTGTGACCAATCACAGATGTGACACAAAGTAATTAACCAGAATACACTAATCAATATTTCTACTGCACACTTGCTGACACATATGGCTTACTCTAATTCATCCATATAGAATATACAGTAAATCATTTGTGTATGTGATATATTTGTAAATTTTATTGTTTTATGCCTCATACTTATTTTTATAGGCACTAATTCATTAAACGATTCAACATATTCACAGGTCAAGAAAATACAGCCATAGAATACTTTACTCTTCTGGTAAAGGGGAGTGTGTCTGTGTAAAATGTGCCTGTCACTATTGTTCCATTCACTATAAACATATCTGAAGAAAAAGTAAAACATAATAAACAAATAATTTATTCTGCCCTGGAAATGTTAAACTACACAAAGCTCCTACATTATTGTACAACTGCAACAATTAAAGGAGTTGTTGAAGTGCATAGTGTTTGTGTGTGTGAGCTCTGTTTCATCCTATCAGGTGTGAAGCTGCTGGAATTCAGCGCAGACAAACGCTATTGCACTTACAACACATATGGAGGCGTTTCACAGCTCACACTGCAACATAATGACAAAGAAAAGCAACCGTTGGATTTTACACACACTGCTGCAAACTGTACGAACAGTGAACAGAAAAAAAGGGAAAAGTGTTTTTATTTTTTCCATGGCAGTAAATATATATACACACATATATACATATATATATAACAAATACAGACTGTATTTGTTCCATTGTGTGCTCTGGTGAATTAGAGGTACAACGTTGCCACTAAGTGTGAATGTGTGCATTAATCTGTTTGTCCTGTGATGAACTGGTGATCTGTGATGAACTGGTGATCTGTGTG
>JBBPCW010000147.1:20194281-20205493 GCA_037974425.1 Phenacogrammus interruptus
TGAACTGGTGATCTGTGTGTGAACTGGTGATCTGTGTGATGAACTGGTGATCTGTGTGTGAACTGGTGATCTGTGTGTGAACTGGTGATCTGTGTGTGCTGATTCTCAATATGATCTGTTTAATTGGTGCTATCTGTCCGATCTATTCATCACCTGATGGACTAACAGAGTGTCTGCTAAGGGTGGCTCTTCTAGAAGAGGTAAAAAAACCCTTACCCCTCATCACACATATACCCCTCCTGTCTCCCTTGATGAATTGGTGGAGGGTGATCAATGTGTCAAAGGCCCTCTTTTAAAAACAAAGTGTTATTGAAGACATGACCTTTGCACCCGAACACAGAGGGGGGGGAGACATGTCGGGGCCAGGAGAAGCCTGTTTAGAACATTAGGTCCACTTCCATTTCTCTGCCTCTGCATGCCAGACTCTGAGATCTTTACCAGATTTGATGGGTAGAATATTCTAAACTGAATGAGATAAGAGGTCTAGAGCATCCTCTGTGGAACCGCAGTGGATCATGCAGCATGTATCCAAAGTGTTCAAAGCTTTTTTCTTTGTGTGGTGATTTTATAAGAACTGTGAGAAACAAATTCATCTGGTGTCCCTATCTAGATGCTCCCTTGTCATAAAGTGTATGAAATCTAAACTAACATAAATGTATGAAAACGTAACCGATAGTACAATAACAAAATTCTGTACAAATCTGCATAAAATATTGTCACCGCCTCAAAAAAGACATGTATGTTTTTTTTCCAATACAGCAGCTACATTTATATCATGATTAATGTTTGTGAGAAACAGAAAATCCCAAATACGTTGTACAATACCCAAATTAAGAATGTATTTGTCTTTATTGTTAAAGTAACTTTATTTGGGTGTTACACATATTACAGGGTATTCAAGAAAATCCCTGAACCTTTTTGTATTTATAAAAATGTATGTGAACTTTATTTTCATTTTTATATTACATTCTGAAGGAGATATTTTACTTAAGTTAGTGGAAGCACTCACTGGCTGCTGTCCTGCTCACTCATCCTCAGGGTTGCCCAGGTGAACTGGTGACCTGGGAGGTGGGAGGGACCTTCATAGGTTTGTCAACACTCAGGTTGTTTTTCTTCTTCTTGAAATTTTATCCGCTGAAGCTCAATGTTGCATTAGGCCTGGGCTTCCAAAACCCAGGGGAGGGGGAGAGGTCAGTGGCGCTGCAGGCCCTCCTGGTGTGTGTCTCATCTTCCACGTGTATCACCTACGACTAGCTGCAGAAATCTTTCCCCTCTCTCCTCCTCTATTCATCCTTCCTTATCTCTCACTAACTCAACTAACCTCTGTCCATCTTCAGTTGAATCAGCGAACAATGACCTTCTCTCATCTCTCCACAGCTCAATTACGTTACTCTGACCCTTGTCTTCCAGAACTAGGCATGTCTCTCTCCCAGCTCCATTGCTGAGGTCCTGAGAAGTAACAGAAGGGAGCTAAGAGCAGCTGAAAGAAGATGGAGGAAAACGCTTCATGACCGTGATCTTTTCACTTATCGCTCTCTCTTATCCACATTTGCCACTGATTTAACTTCGGTAAAGTCTTCCTTCTACAGGATGAAATTTGAAGAATCTGCATCCGACACTCGGAAGCTGTTTACCACATTTTCCTCTCTTCTTAAATCTCCATCTCTCCCTGTTTTTCCAGCTCTCTCACCAGAAGACTGTCATGTTCTTCGATGAGAAGATTGATGACATTAGCAGATCCTTCCCACCAATCGTCAAGCCACCTGTCAGCCAGAGACAGGCCAGTGCTACTCAGTTTCTTGGCTTCTCACCTCTCTCTCTCTCTTGAGGATCTCTCTTGAGCACTGCTTCTGATGTCCAGCAAACCAACCACATCTCCACTTGGCCCTGTCCCGTCGAGTACGCTCCAGATGATGTCTTCAGAACTAGTCCCGCATATCACCTACATCATCAATGGCTCCCTAACAACTGGCCATGCCCTATCTGCTTTCAAGTATGCGGTGGTCACATCGATTCTGAAGAAACAGTTAATCATCAGATCCTCTTGGCTACTCTCTCCAGCCTCTCCTGATATCAGGCACAGCCTGGCAATGGTTTGCATCCTACCTTGATGACCGGAAGTACCAGGTAGCATGGCAAGTCTCCCAGTCTGCCCTGCGAAGATCGTTAACTAGTGTACCTCAGGGCTTGGCCCTTGGACCACTTCTCTTTTAATAATAATAATACATTTTATTTATAAGTGCCTTTCACAACACTCAAGGTCACTCTACAGAAGTTATTAAGTAATAAAAATTGAAGAATAAATAAATTAAAAAGAGTTCATTATCTTTGTGGTATCCTTCAGATGCGCACTCTCCACGGTTACGGCGGGCAGCTGAATATCTTTAGGCATGATGGTGACTCTCATGGCGTGGAAGGCGCACAGGTTCGTATCCACGCATTGATCCACCGTGTCTCGCCTCGCTGGCCTCCTGCAGGGTCGTGACGGCGGAGCTCTGGAAGCGGAGGTCGATCCTGAAATCCCGAACGATCTCGCGCGCCAGGCGCTGGAAGGACAGCTCGCAGATCAGCAGCTCCGTGGATTTTTGGTAACGGTGGATCTCCATCAACGGCACGGTGCCGTTAACAGTGATGTTTCTTCACGGCGGAGCTCTGGAAGTGGAGGTCGACCCCGAAAGTCCGAGTGATCTCACGCGCCAGGTGCTCTAAGGGCCAGAGCGCTCTTGCGAGCAGCCTTCGTGGCCGGCGGCTTCCTGGGAGCTTTCCCAGCGGTGGATTTGCGGGCGGTTCTTTGTTCTTGACATAACAGCGAAGTTAGATGGCTAAAATAATAATAAAGTATATAGATGATACAATACTGGGTGTTGTTCTTATGAATATATACATTAAGTTATAAAAATATAAAATATATCAAACAAAAACATGCCAGACAGAGCGGCGTCAAACTTGCCTGCGTTCCCGTAACCTAGCAACCTAGCAACCAATTTTCTCTATATACTGGTTCTCTTGGGGATGTAATAACCTCACACGGATTACCACTTTTATGCAGATGACACTCAACTAATCCACTCTTTCCCCTCCAGTGATGGTCAGGTCTCGACCTGCATCTCAGACTGCCTGGCTGACATCTCCTCTTGGATGGCGGCTCACCACCTTAAGCTGAGTCCCAGCAAGACCGAGCTGCTTTTCATCAAAGGGGTTCCATCACCAAGCCACGACCTCACCGTTTCTTTTGAGATCTCAGTTATCATTCCCTCAAAGAAGGAGTCATGTTGGACGAAGAACCTCCAGGACATGCAGATACCTTCTGTACGACATCAGAAGAATCCGACCCTTTCTCACCACGGAAGCCACACGGTTACTCGTCCAGTCTCTGGTCATCTCTAAGCTGGACTACTGCAACTCTCCTCTGGCTGGACTTCCAATGAAGGTAACGAAACCACTTCCGCTGATTCAGAACGCAGCTGCGAGGTCCTCAATGTTCCTAAGTTCTCACACACCACACTTCTACTAAGAAACCTTTACTGGCTCCCTGTGGCCACTCGCATTAAGTTCAAAACCTTAACACTAAGATTGGACTTGCACCTCCTTACTTGATCAGGTAGCGTGTCACTTCTCGTCCTCTCAGGGCATCAAGCACCACTCATCTTGAACCTCCGTTGCTCAAAAGAAGAGGAAGACATGCATCTAGACTCTTTTCGGTCTTGGCCCCCCAGTGGTGGAACGAACTCCCTCTTGCAGTCAGATCTGGAGTCCTTCGCCTCTTTAAGCGTCGTCTGAAGACCTGCCTCTTTAAGGAGCGCCTTAGTGACTAGCCAGTCCTCCCTCACATCTCTTATACATCTTTACCTCTATATTTAACTAACCCCTCAGACACTCACCCTCTTAACTGCTGTTCCTCACTTGTGTATTAATCTCTGACTGCTGTTTCTCTCTGACAGGGCTGTTATGGTGTGTAACTCCAGCAGTAACTTGGTTAAATAGCTGTTGATTTAAGTGTAGCTTTACAGGTTTAAGAACAGTTCTGATGTACGTCGCTCTGGATAAGTGCGCCTGATAAATGCCGTAAACGTAAATGTAAACGTAAATGTAAACATAAATGTAAACGTGTTTAGAGCAGGCTGATATGCTCCAGAGCCTGCTTCCCTGCTCCTGTTTATGGCTTTAACTTTTGTTATATATGGCAGCCTTCCCTTAATGCCTGTCTGACAGGAATGATGGTCTCTTAAATGTGTTTTAACACCAGCTTTTGTGTCAGAATCCCTTAGTCATCTACCCTGTCTGACCTGTCGTCTGATGATAAGTTATACAGAGTTATACAGAGTGTGAAGCAATGGTGGACCCCATTCTCCCTGTGTATTGGCATCGTTTGCGTTTCATAAGGAGACCATTTGCTTTTCTGTTTAGAGATTAGTATAAAAAAAATACACAATTTTCTCACTAACCCAAATGTATTCAGTTAGATAAACACATCTTTGGTGCAGTTAGCTTCTTTATGTTTCTTTTCACTGGAACTGTGGGACTAATTTAGCTTTAAAGTACTGAAAATGGTCGAATGACAACATTGACTAAGGCTGCATTTATGACAACGATGCTTATTGGATCAAGCCTTTGGAATTGTTGATGTAGGTTTATGTCTGCTGTCATGAATGGGTTTATAGATGTCAGTTTAGCTGCTCTCTGTACATCACATGAGCAGTTAACGCCTTCACTTTTTGCGTTGTGTTACTTTCCCTCCCAAGCTCCACAAGTTAAATACAGCTGCACTTGGCCTACAAGGACATTGCCTTTTTTACAGACCATACACTTTCTCAGAGTCTACAAAAGCAGGTCTGAGTGCAGTTATTTCATGCTTTTAGTTTGCTAATGGCATTATGCAAAATGCCATTAGTCTGGATCAGAGCTGCAGCAGGCTGCGACTCCAGGGATAGCGCTTTCTCTCAAGTGCTGACTTTTTCCCTTTTTTCTGTCAAACAATGTAAAGCTCAGATATTTTTGTTTAGTGTACTCATTGTTTAAAGTTTAACCACTGCCTGTCTGCTTGTGTTTGTGCCAGTCTCTCTCTCTGTTCTTTGGATGTCAGGTCCTTGCGTTTCAATAGTGACAATTGTTCTTATCTCAACTGAGTGCTTCCAGTATCCACTGTAGGCCACAAAACAGTTGGAGAGATTGCTTAATTGGTGAGAGCATTGGATTTCATTGTTTGCTCAGGTGTGTGTGTCTGTCTGTCACTCTCTCTCTCTCGCTCTCTCTCTCTCTTTCTCTCTCTCCATCTTTCTCTCTGTTGGTGAATAATGAACAAACCCTTTGAAAGCAGATGTTCCCTCTTCATCAGGCACTTCAGACAAGCCCTCTTGAAAAATACTTCATTAAAAAGACAGAAAGAGGGAGAGGGAGATAGAGAGAGATAAAGAGAAGCATTAAAGCGCCCAGTTGACTGATTTAAGAAATGTCAAAGCCTTTCACGGTAATATTAATGATGTCCCTTGTGTATCATATATAGAGCACCATAGATTATAGGGATGTCCTTCATACACAGAGTCCCCAGCCTTCTCAACAGCCTTTTTTTGGTCAGTTTTTGGCCTTTTATTTAGAGAATTCTCTGTGATCCCGAGTCCCACTCACCGCTCTGCCACCAGTAGTTAATGGACTTTATCTCTGGAAGTGTAGCTGTGTTCTGGAGGACACAAAAGCTTCCTTCCTGTAGGACAGTATCAGGCTTCCTTTCCTGTAGGTGTGTTTATTAGTTGTAGGTCACCTTCAAGTTAGTGTTGGCAGTGGAGGAAAAACAAGCAGTCAATAAGAAAGTCTGTAAAGAAAAAACGTCAGGTCAAGGGGGTAATCCTTAATGGTAGAAAATCCATAGAAAAGGATTTCTTCTAGAGGTTAGATACTGTTAATCGAGAAGCATGCGGGATCGTCGAGGAAGACTTGAACTGTAAGGGAAGTTTCTGTTGTGTGCTTAAAGAAAGGCCTTCATCAGGACATCCGTGCTTTTGTATGATGACAAACTATTGGCTTAGAGCAGGGGTCACCAACATGGTGCCTCCAAGGACCACATGAGCAGCCCACAGACCTGTTCTAAAGATAGCACACCGCCACAACAGCGTCTAACATTTAATTTAATCTGGTTGCTATTCTTCTTTAATCACATTTGCACTGATACAGGTTTGAAAATGACGCCTAAAAATGTAAAACATGTTTATTACACATGAACTTTAGATAAGTAAACTCTGCTCTAGTTCATCAAACCAGTCGCCCTTTATAGGGCTCAGTACCAGAGATTCAGACTCGAGTTGCACTTAAGTCGCACAAAGAAAGACTTGTGACTTGACTTTAGACTCGCCCTCAATAGCTTGTGCTGTGACTCGTGAGTCATAACTCATAAACCATGTTCTTTTCCTGAAATTATTTATTTTATCTCGCACTCTTTCCAACGACCGTTAACCTCGCCCCGGTGTCCCATTACTTTTGTCCAAGGTGAATGGTAACGGTGTTCGAGGGGTCGTTGGAAAGGGGTCACCGAGCCCCATCTAACTGTGGAGTTCACATTTAGAGTGAGAGATATATTTTCCATACTTAATATTTAGATTTAAGATCATTTAAGGCTAATCCTCCATGTTGGTGAGGGATCACAGCACGCAGCCCCGCCCCCTGCTAAGAAACAGCCAATTGTAATTGTGGGGCATGGCTAATTAGCATATCTTCTAAACTACAGCTCAAAAATCCCACATTTAGAGTCCCGTCTGTAAACACTGCAGCTCAAAGACTTGAGACTGGACTCAGACTTTAAGTGACTCATGAACATCTCTGCTCAGTACCCGTGGAGTTGCTCTCAGTTTTAAAAAGACTGGTGACCGCTGGCTAAGAGAGATGAGAAGCTTCATGAAAAGGTTTCTCAGGTACTTTATTAAGCGTAAACTGGAAATCGAGAATGCCCCTGAGAGAACCGAATGTGAAGGTGTTTCCAGTAAATGCCTCTTCGTTTTTCTTTTCCTGCCTTTCTGAATAAACTCACTGCCAATCACTCCTGCAAGGGCGTCTTTATCTCTACATGCCAGTTGCATACATCACAGCGCCATATCCAGATGGCGATTCTGTATACTAAGCAAATAAAGAAGCTTTTGGTGCATTGATACCACAAAATACCATTGAAAGGTTATTTAGTCAAACCCCCGGGTCTAGGTCACATTTCGGTGATTGTTCATTGATTCTTAATGTGAAGCCTATTCTGAGGTTTATAATCGTTTTTATGGGGGAAGTGTACAAAATAAACATCACAAAATATTTGCTGTTGGTTTACAGTGTGCACCTACTCTACTACTGTACAATATCAGACCCCCTCTCTCCAGCAAAATAACCTGGTAAGTGGTAGTGCTATGACATTCCAACCCCACAGATGGGATACACGACTATGATGAACAGGACAGAAACACTGCCCTGCAGTCAGTAAAGGTGTACTTACAGTGTGCACCTATACGCTAGGAATGCTTCACTGTATTGTACTAAGATTCTCTCATTCCAGGCTTTAAGCTGAGCTCCTCCACATATTCCCTGTTAAATTTACATGTTTATAGTCAGTCTGCTGCCGTTAGTAAGATGCTCTGTTGTGATTGGTTTGTACCATGACAGCAGAGTTACGTTGGTTCTGCCTGGTTTTTAATGCGTCCGTGCAGAAAATGTAAGCTCTGATTGTCACATGGGTAGTGGTGGTGTGTGGAATGGGGCAAATGCGCTGGAGCTGTGAAACCAAGCTTATTGCAGAAAATGGGGGAAAACAGAGCAAAATGAAAAAGGAACACTGGCTCTTACAGCACAGGGATAACAGAATGAGGAACAGGAGGAACATAGACTTCACTGAGACACAGACAGTGTTTAAATATATCAGGAATCCGACAGACAAGAACAGGCAGGCCACAGTCAAGAGCTTATTGTGATCATAATTACTGCGATTCTGCAGTAAAAGTGCATCAGTGTGCTTCGTACCAGCTCACCCCACAGGAACACAGATCTGTCTTTTGTATATACATATAAGCTGGACTGGTCAAAGAACTCTCGCGCTACCCACAAGAGAGGTTCAAGTAGACTGTACTTCCTACAGAGACTCCAGTCCTGCAACACGTCTGCAGTACAACCTCTCCAAAGACCCCGGCTTTCAAAAATCACCATGTCACTAATGTTCTCTGAGTCTGGAGTAGCCAGTGCTATTTTCTATGCTGTGGTGTGCTGGGTTAGCAGTATGGAGGTGGCAGACACCACAAGACTCACCGATCTGATCAGGAAAGGCCCAGCTGAGGGTGAGGACTGAGAGGACTTGGTAATCGTGATGGCTGAACTAAGAGGAACCACAGACACACCAGCACTTCTCAGATGAGCAGTTACGTAATGGGTTTAAATTATCTTTATGTGCAATATATTTTTTAAATGTGCAATACTCTTACCATGAGAATTATCACTACTTATACGAATACGTCAATAATACTTGACTACTACATGTCTCTATTACATACAATTATAAACCTGGTATAGAAAACATCTCCTGACGATTATGTGTGTTACTAGTGAACCTCTTAGCAGTACATTATTTATCTGTACGATTTATACCTCAACATGTTCAAGTTTTAAGTTTACTTTATTGCCATCAGCAGTTGTGTACACAGACACAGTAATATGAGACAGCATTTGTCCTTGGACCACAATGCAACAGTTTAGTGCCTATAGCAGAGTGTATTTCATACGGAGTATTGTTCTACAGAGTTTTTCTGATGTTTATCTTAGATATTTTATATTCTTATCTTATTACAGTTTCCTCCGGAATCTATCATGTTTACTTGATTATGATTCTCTGCCTCCAGCAGTTTCATAGATTTGTGGATCTCCATCTCCATTAAGGTTGTACAGACTAGTCCATATGGATGTCCAGACTTTGTTCATTGTATATCTGATGGTTAGTCTTCCTGGCCTTAGACAAACTAAGGCTAAACCACATGGACTGTTCTGTACAACGCTAGTAAACGTCTGCAGTTCGAAACTAACAGAAGCACAAGCTTGTCCTGGCTGATCGACTGCTGCTGGGAATCCTTTAGGCTTAATTTGGCAGTGCCTCTGCATTTTAATGTTACTTTTTACATGAGCGTGAGGGAGGGAGGGGGTCACTGTCCTTCAGAGGGCTCTGCTGCTGTCTCGCTCCCTGCTCCCCTGTTCTCACACACACACACTCTCAGTCGCGGTCATTGTGAGGTCATTCATGCAGTAATTGTATAAGCTTTCCTGTGTAGGCATCCGTCTAGACACCGTTAGACTAATATGAGAGATCATAAACAGGTGTGATTGTCACCAGAGGTGGGAGACCACTGTTTGTGGCATGCTTGGTAGTTGTGTATTAGGTTGTGGTGGGGGTGGGGGTATAAGGTCATATCGTGTTATAGCACTTCTACGTGAGGACTGCAAGGCCAGTGAGATGCTGCTGGGGGACTGAATGAGTGACCCCTGGGAGACGGACAGCTTTACGAGTCGAGGTGAGGCATCTCAGCAGAGAGGAAATGGCTAATCACACACCCTTCAGGATCTGAGGTGATAACAGCATCACAGTAACTGGCTCTAGGACGACCACTGACCACTGATCCAGCGACACGTTTGTTGATTTTTTAAAAGTAAGTTATTTTTTTAAGGTAAGGGTGCGCAATTTATTTGATAACTTTTACAAAAGGAGAACTATAATGGCCTGTTCATAAGCTGTGGCACATTTTATAACACTATAATATAAAATCTGCCACTGCTTATGTGTAGGCCGTGTTTTACAGTGTTCAATTCAGCAAATGTTCTCTTGTGTCCAGGCTGGCTTGGCCTGGGCTTCCCCAGCTGTTACTGTTATTCTCTCCCTGATCAGTAATGCCTGTCTCTCATCGCCACACAATTTTTAAAGCCGATCTGACCCGGAGATCGGTGTTCACCATTATATAAACCGATATTTCTGTCTGGTACTAATCCAAGCATCCTATGCTACATGCAGTCGGCTGCATCCAAATCTGAAGGCATATTTTATCTGTCACCCCAGGATCTTAAGTTATGCAGGCATCAGATCCCCATCGCTTTCAGCAGAACAGAATGCAGAATGCAGGAGGAATGGGCAAAGGATTCTCTGCATCATGTGGTACTGGTTCAAGAGCAGACAGGACAGACAAGTGACTAATTCTTGTACAGAAACAACAGTCTGGCTGATGATCTTTAGCAGAGTAAAGGCCAGAGTAACAGACAGGACAGCAGAGATGAGGCACCCCAGCTTTTTCCTGAGCTCCACTTTTACATCTGAAACAGTACAACCAGCACTTGCTTGGTCAGGATCACACACACATGTGAGAAAAACAGCTGTTTCTGTCACGGTGGAAGGCAGAGTAATGAGTGTGCTGTGCCCACAGTGTGGCGTGATGGAGCACGAGAGAGCAGGTAAGCCACGCGGTGGATCTCAGAACGCTCCCTAATGGAGTTAGAGTCCACACCAAGCTGAACTCGCGCTCTGAACACACACAGGATAGTATACAAACGGCTCTTGCGAGTCAGAGTACTCACGCTACCGTGGAGAGGGTTGGCTGAGTTGGTTCTTCATAGACAGTCCAGCTCTCGATTGGCGGATGGTTTGTCACTTCTGTGCCTCTTTACATATGCCTTTAAAGAAGCTCTGTCCTTTATTTCAACCCTAACCTCTATAGTAGTTTCGCTCTGTCACTGCTCAGTGAGGTCCATTCACTATGTTGTTTAGGCAGGTTTTGTATTTTTCCATTCTATTCGAGTTTAAATGGTCTATCTAGCTTGACATTAACTCAATATCTTCTTTTTATATGTTTCACTTGACATCAGAAATACTTGACATAGAGAAAACAGTAATAGAAAGTAATATTAAAAAATAAATGACACTAAATATTTGATGTGCGCTTAATATCACATTGTTAAATCCTTAATTAATGAGGTCGTTAAAGGGACAAACTCAAACTTAAATTCATCTGAGAGCATCTTACACACGATGTACACATGTAATGCTGTCAGGTTTGCTAATAGAGTGGTTTGCATCAGTTTACACGCCTTCACAACAGACCAGTGTTTCGTTGGAGTCAAATAATGTCAAATTATATATCTTTTACACTACCGGTCAAAAGTTTGAGAACACCATGTTTTCTGTTTGTTTGTATTGAAACTCAAGCGGTTCAGTGTCTCA
>JBBPCW010000150.1:12478-24368 GCA_037974425.1 Phenacogrammus interruptus
CATGCATCTTTTCACCATAAGAAGAGTAAATGTAAGCACGGCAACAATTGTTGCCGCTAGCATAATACATAGTCATAATGCTAGTTATACAACCTGTCAAAGGTTTTGGCTGTTTATCCTATTTCTCTTTTGTTTATCTTTTTTTAAATCTTTTCTTTCTACACAACTTAAAACTATCAGTGGTCAGGCCAGGGGGTGTTCCATGAGATCTTGGTGGGAAGGGCGGCCTCCCATCGGGGGGTGAACAGCTGGGTCGTTGCGGTGGGATCCACCCTGCTGGGGGGCAGGCCTTGGATCTTTTCAGTGCATGGATGGCCCCCCACCAGGGTGGCCCTGCACCGTGTGAGTGGTCGCAGAGTGTCTAGGGGTTCTCTACCCATTCACCACATAGTGGGTGTAAATAGGTCAGTTAGGTCAAAATAGGTGAAATTTAGACTATGTAGTTTCCCATCTGCAACAATTGTTGCCAAGTATAAAACCTACATTTTCACTATCATAACCACCAAGAAATGAACAAATTCAAACATATTGTGTGTTAGGGATGTCTAAGGAGTAAAATGCATGCACTTCTTTTGCAAGGAAAAATGGATAAATGACATAACTGGATAAATGACTTGGAAGAAAACACTAAAAAGTACATTTCTCAAGTGTTGACTTTAAAATAAAAGCATTTTAACCTAAATAGTAAGATTTAACAGTGTAAATAACAATTAAAAATTGGCCAACAGGAGCTGAATGTATAATAAAAACAAGGAGGACCAGAGGGTTAAGCATAAGAGGTTATGGAATTGGAGATTCCACTTGTGGCAAATGTGGTGTTCAGACCCACTGACTGTGCTATAATGGTATAGATCGATGACCAATCAAATTTACCCCATGTTGCAATCACAGATGTGGTCTATCAGCTGGAGCTACAAGGCTAATGTTGCCAACACTAGAAGTCAAAAGTCACCCAAATCTTTTCATCCCCCAAAACAACTTCTCTAAAGCCACTCAGACAACATCCAGTTCTTCACTAAAGCAGACCAGACTTGTGTCCATGGTTTAGGACTCAGTATGACTTACTGTGAGCTGTAAAAATGAACTGAACTTCATTAAAGTGGATCAGTTTGGCATGAAGCTGTTTTTTTTTTTTTTTTACATAAATTGCCTCAAGAGCAGGAGCAGAGCTAGAGACAGTTTCTCTGACATACAGAGGACGCTGATCCCAGATCAGTCCTGCTTTGTGAACAGCAGCTCTGTCGTCATCTGAAACATCAGTCTGTAGCCCTGAAGTTCATTTCTACAGTAGAAATTCAACAAGGGAAAACCTTGCATGTAATTCTCACACTTCCATTTCAAAGTTCAGCACTTGAACATGCGCATCAAGTGTTTGTACTTTGTGCCAGAAAATTGGTCATGTGGTTTCTAAAGGTGGCCCTGGGAGTATTTCACTAATGTGTATACTAGATAGCTATCATGCATGGCTACTGTTACCAAGGTGACCTATGTATCATTAGAACAGAACCATCAAGACCTTCTAGGCCTGATTTCTTTATTTATTAGAATCATGAGGAATTATAGTTATTAGGTTTTATGTGAAATTAGGGTCAAACAGCCATGTATAACCTAGAACGGCAAAACCAGCTTAAAAATAAAATTACAAGGTGTAATGTGTTAACACTACAAGAGTTCTATAGTGGTATTAGAATAAATGACCAAACCAGTACATTTAACAGCTAAATGTATGGCAAAATCTGAAGGCTGGAAGTCATGGTTTGTTTCTTAAATATCCCTACTTTGACCATAACAGCTTTAGAAATTTAGTAAATAAGTCATTGGAGACCATTCAGAATCCAGAGGTTTCCATTTTTATTTGGTTGGAATAGAACTTCAGTAAAAATACACAGCACACGGGGCAAGAGCTAGAGGCTAGCAGGCAATGGCTTATGGGAAGTGTAGTTTTAGAGCAGGAATATATAACAAGTACAGGCACCTGATGAGAACAAGTGCACCAACCACATGCCAGAAATGATGCGGGACGGAATTAAGAGATTGCTGAAGGGAGGCAAGCGGCTGAGGAAGGTGGAGAAGTTGGAGTTTGGGGGCTTTAGCTGCTCTCGCTGCCCAGCGTGTGCTTATCGAACAGGTACTCGGCCATGCCGTTCTGAGGAGCACCCATGCGGCGCAGGTTGGACACCCAGTCGGCCAGCTCCTTGATGGACTTCACCTGCTCATCCAGATAGTGTGTCTCGATGAAGTCGCACATCTGTACAAGGTACAGAAGCACATTATCAGTCAGAAAACATTGCTCTAGGAAGAAACCACTTATACAGCAACTGCATAGGCAGAGACAAGAATATAAAATCTTTGCAGAAATTGTTACATGTTACTGCACATAAGTGGTCATACATCACATGGTATGATTATTGCACATAAGATACTGCACATTATTTGTGTTTACCTCACTTATCTACAAAATGGGGATTAAAGTCAGCATTCATGGCTTCTGTTTTAAAGCCCTGTGACACTTTAGCCAATTTTCAATAGATAATCTTGACCCTGTTCACATTTGGACCCTAAAGAGTCTACTATCTACAGTGACCTGGCAGGATTTTAATCAGGCATTTACACTTGGTAAGCTAATGCACCACCAATTACTGGAGTCAGATTACTGTAGGGGCTAGTTAACGGTGCGAACAAATAAACCGTAAACACAGAATAGACAAATATGAAGTTGTGGACAGACAATGACGCACAATTTACAGGTTAAAGGTTACACTGAGACGAGACAAGGATTGCAATTGTGTATATAAATATTTATAAAATGACTGAGTGGTAATGGTACAAGTCTTTAGTGTATTGTGTAGTGATGGCTTGTAGGGAAAAAAACTGAACCTGGTGGTCCTAGTTCTGAAGGACCTAGGTTTACTGCTCTACCCAAGTGTCTATTCAATTTCTTAAACTAGCTTTGCACAAAGTTTATAAAAGCTGATGCACTGAATCAGGCTCTACCCGACTGCTCGCTTTTCTCAGTTTTCCATTAGGCAAATCCTAGTGCTATTTCTTGTACCTACTCTGATGGTTCCAAGCAAAATGAGAAGGCACTAAAGGATGACATGAAAAACTAATTGTCACTACCCAGACTGGATCAAGAACCACATTCCTTCAGTTTTGTCCATTGCAACTGGGTTTGTTTTTCTACATCGAGGGGCTACTAACTTCTGTTTCAAATTATTAGTCTCTGGTATTTGTATATTAAAACAATGTAGGGAGAATGGCGAACACTACCAAACTAAACTGGGGAGAAATCTTGTCAGAAGCAAGAGTGCTAGTTAAAAAAAACTGATCTGTGTGCTTACGTGAGGGTCGTTGCGGTCGGAGGCGACCTTGTGCAGGTCCAGCAGGGACTGGTTAACGCTCTTCTCCAGCTGCAGGGCACACTCCAGTGCCTCTACACCACTTCCCCACTCATCACGCTCTGGTTTCTGTCACACAGAAACAAAAACAATACATAAAAGGGAAGAGTCTGTTTTCTGTTACAATCTTTCACTTCACAAATTACACTTCAATGCCTCTGCGCACCTTTACAAAAGACTATTCATAAACCTCACCTTTCGGAAGGCTAGATTAAGACTCTAGTAGTTCAGCATTGAGGGAACACAATTTAAACACTGCAATAGCAAATTTAACAATAGCAACCTAGACTTTCAAAACTATTTTATTACGTGGTTGTGCAACTTAACAGCACACATACTAGACTCAAATTGAAATACAAAACTTTGCTATTATGATGTTTACAGAATTATATTTCACTTCTTTCACCATTAGGTGGGTCTCTTTTGGCTTCAGTGAAGAAAAAAAAAAAACTTTCTACCAAACAAGCTGAGAAGGCAATGAGAGCCCACACTCGCGATCAAGTGTTTCATGGCTGTTGTGGGTCAGCCTTAATGGCGTCGAGTGATAAGAACCCCACCCAAACCATTTTTCATTATCTAGACTTCTGTTCAACACTCCCTAACGGAGGCCCCGACACACATGTTCACAAACACCTCACTTCCTATTCATCTTGGTCTTTACCGCCTAAACTTACTTTATATTTACTGTTTGATTCCAGTTATGTTGGCTTATTGCTGCCAGTACCTACTTAATATTAATTAAGTTTTACTGCCTTTATTTAAACAGATTAGTGCCAAAAGTTAATTTGTGCAGAATCAACATATTTGATTACCCTAAAGTATGTAATTTCAATTGTGCTGAATGTTAAACTGGTTTTTATTATAAGTCTGGGTTTTCCCCCATCATAATACATTTCATGCACTACACATGTAGCACACTGAAAAAGTAAAGTGTTCCGCTTATTCCCCCCACCTCATCAGGCCATTTCACCAGTCATTTACCGAACCAGACACACATACCCTGATGTCCTGCAGGAAGATCCTTCCACCCCTCTGGTTCTGAACTTTCATCAGCTTCTCAGCATGCTCTCGCTCCTCATGAGACTGCTTGCGGAAAAATTTGGCAAAGTTGTGCAGAGCCTGGTCATCCCTGTCAAAGTAGTATGCCTACAAAACACAAAGGGGAAACGGGTCATTGGACAGTTCAGAACTCCCTCTCAAATAAGATTAGGCATCATCTCCCGTTATTAATGCATCATTAATAAGAAACAGAAGTTGGAAAGTTGATCCTGCAGAGACGCAAGTATCAAACACTGAACCTCGCATTAATTGCAACAGCCACATAAACACATGTAAACATAAGCATACACATACAAAGACAGTATTTTACTTGATCACCTATATACCATTTTAAATTTCATATGAAAACTGTGTGTTTACTTATAGCAAAGTCATTGAAAGTTATGCAAATTAATGAGTGAATTTATGCAAGGTGTGTGCCAATACTTTGTGATTATAGATCAACTCTCATGCCCCCACTGAACTCAGTGCCTGTCCCAAGTACAACTCATGTTCGGCAATATAAATCCATTGTGTTGGTGCAGATTAGATACAACACAATTGTATTACAACACATTTAACGTTCAATTACAGAACACTTCCTCCCCCAAAACATTAATGCTTCACAGACCTATTTTGCCTTCCTCAGTCTAAATATTGTGGATGTATTGCTTCATAATCCTTAATATGTCTCAACACACCAGTGAATCATTGACTTGGGCAAAATGACATCACAAAACGACACACTGGAATTGAATTATGTCAAGTATGGACTTTCTACTTTTAGGTAGAAACAGGCCTTCACTTTTGGATAACTAATAGAGTACATCCATGTCGCAATATGATACTGCAAAGGGCTGTGTGGCAATTATTAATATTGTGTGGCCTTATTAGACCTCATCTAAGGTTCTCACCATAGACAAGTAGACATAGGAGGCATACAGCTCCAGGTTGATCTGCCGGTTGATGGCAGCCTCGCAGTCCTGATGGAAATTCTGTCTCACTTGAGAGCTCATGATGCTGTGGACACAGATGGATTACAGTATTAAACATGATCTTTTTACAACCTGACCATCATTGAACATACTGTATTCAAAACTGTATCTGAGAAACAGCTAACATGACACCTACATTTATTTCACAATTTGATTCTTCCTTAATCTTAACTAATTCTTTTAAAACGTCTTCACTTTTTATCACTATCGTTTGATGGTACACACAAGTTTAAGCTTCCGATAGGGACGTTAACAGCTTAACTACAGAGTTGTGCTGAATAAAACTTCCTCCTAGCAAATGTGTGTTGTTACTGTAAACACAGTTTCCTGAGCCCGCATCAGTAAATGTATAATCGCAGTGTTTACCATTCCAGCCACTGGGAAAAGCTGGCAGGTCAAATCAGTTATTTCTCAGGTGGGGCCATAAAACAGGCACACACATCAAACCTTCCAGACACAGATTAAAGTCTAAGACTATAAAAACCCAACAGGGGCAGCTTTGCTGTCGTCTAGACATTTTTTAGTTTCGTCTTAAAACACAATGTAGGCTACCAAAAAGCAGGAGAAACACTCCTGCTCTTATCACATTGGCAAACACATCAGACGCTGGACCCTTTAGATAGTGCAGCCAATTTGGACAGGCTTCTCAAGCTGGCTGGCTTACAAATGAACTACAGCCCGACCCACATCATAAAAATGGATCACGTCTGTAATTCAAATTAGATTTAAACTAAGAGCCAATATACTCACCTTCAGTTCTCGACTAATAGATAAAGCATTGCCGATTAAACAGCGGCCAGTGTGTTTGAACCTGGCTTAAAATAAGTTCTAAATGAATATTCTGTTAATGCACTTAGTGTGTCTAAAAACAACAGTGTAGATTTAAGGCGTATAAGCTAGGGCATTAGAGCCAGTTCTCTTAATGTTAATACTAACATTACTGCTGGTGATTAAATCTAAAGTGTATTAGTAGCTTGTCACTAGATTTAGCATTTGTGGTGGACTTTTAAATTGTATTACGCATTTAAATAATATACACAAGGAACTTATAAATATAAACAATAATATAATCCAAGTCCAACAAGACTGAGAAATGAAAAGGCGGTCATTAAAACACTGCCCTGATTTACGCGGCCCTCCGTCGAGCCCAGGCCAGGTACACAACCTAATTACTTTAAGTAAACAGACTCAAATGTGTGCTTTCATGTCAAGAATAGGAGCTAAAATTTTGCCCACATACAATTGACACACGCAACAGGAAACACATCCTGTAAAAATACAAAAACAATGTTACGCAACCATTGTTTTTTAGTACGAACCTAATTCAAATTTTCCGATTCCACCTTAAATGCTACTGTATTTGCCTTGGGGCGCCTCTGAGCCTCAGTGTAAACCGCAGAAAGACTTAAGGTGGACCAGTAATCAGCCCTCGCGTTGTTAGCTGGTAGCTAGGTAGCAGCAGCCCACGTAAACACGAAGACACACAAGGAGGCCTGAGGGGAAAAACGGACACACGGGGGAAAGCCGATGCCAATTTGTAACTTATTTAAGTGGAAAAGACGTCGAAGCCCACTTACCTTGATTGTTTTTCGTTTTCTGAAAATTAAATGAAGACGCTCGACACGGAGGACTTAGCGATGGTTTCTAAAGAGAGAGAGAGAAAAACGCGACTGCACCCTCAGCAAAACAAATCACTCCGTGGAGAAATTAGTTAAGGTTAAGGAAGTTGATTAAAGTGTGTTAAGAGACAGAGGTTTGGTTGCCGTTCAAGCACTGTTGAAGCAGGTAACCTTCGCTCCGCCCGATGGAAAACTGAAAAATCGCTGTGACATTGAGACGAGTGGCGCAGCGGTATTTATATCGCCGTCTCATGTATATGTAACAACAACGGGTGCTGCGTCATGCATATGTATGACGTACGCGGCTGCGTGCTCATGCATATTAGAACATTACTATCAATAATAAAAACGATTGGTCTCAGAGCCCCATCGGAGTTTACAAAGTAAAATTTCACTTGAGAATAAAATAGTTTTCAGTTAATTAAAATAAAATGAAAGTAGGAATACAGTAAATGTAGTAAATGATAAGGTGCATAGACAGTGTTTAGCATTTGTAAGTGCTTATATAAAGTACATGTACATGTATATATATACATGGACAAAAGAATTTGGACACTTGCCTATTACACCATTACATAGGGACTTAATAACATTGTATTCAATTATATAGACTTTAATATGGATTTGGTCCCCTGCTTTGCAGCTATAACAGCTTCCTCTCTTCTTGTGTGGGTCAGTCAAGTTCTTCCATACCAAACTTGTTCAACCATATTTTATGGAGCTTGCTTTGTGCATTGATGCACCGTCATGCTAGAATAAAAAAGGTTCTTCCCCAAACTGTGTCCTCAAAGTTGGAAGCATGGCTTTGTCCAAAATGTCTTGGTTTGGTGGAGCATTAAGACTGCCCCTCACTGGAAGTAAGGAGTCACCTGAATTCAATAATTACGAGGTGTGTCAGAATACTTTCGTCCATAAAGTGTACATTCCTGCATATGTACAAAAGGTAAGTTCAAAGTGTCTGTAGTTTTGAAGTGTCTGTAAATTTTTACAATAGTTTTGGACTGCATATGTACAGAAGTCCAATTTAAAGTGAGTGTAGAAAATGGGATATGTAAAGTGTTCAGTATTCAGTAGTTCAGTAGTCTGATGGCTTGCGGGTACCCGGTTCTTCCTTCTATAGCACTGTTTATATATAGATTCTGCACCTTTTAAGCATATTTTCCTGATGAGTCTTGTCTTTAATGTTCATCAGTAATAAGCACTTACATCTGCACTATTAAATATGTATTTAGACTAGAGGTGGGCATAGATTAATTTTTTTTTAACGCCATTAATCGCATGGAATCTTGGCGTTAATGGCGGGTAATCTTCATGTGGGTGTAATGTGAGTTTTACAGTAGAAACTGTCCGTTGTAGGGGGACTTCCAGGCAGGACTGGAAAGCACAGGTCTTACAGCTGGTAAAACCACAAACATGAGCAAAACTGTGATGAAACCGGGGTTAGAAAGTTTGACCCTACAGCAAAACTGAATGGATACTTGAGGCTTGCTTTGGGGTCCCTTGGCATCCTTCACTGGTGGAACCCTTCAGGGAACCTCCAGGAACCCCCTTAAAATAAGGAACATTCTCAGAGGAACCAATTTAATCTTCTTTCCATCAGCTATGTTGATCAGCCAAGGCATGTTTAAAGTCCGCATTTGCCTTTAGCACCAGAGCTGTGATGATAATGTAGCAATCTAATACTACTTAGTTTCAAGGTCATCTAAAGTCTTTCCATAAACTGCATCCAGCTCTTCATTAAGGTGGATCAGACTTGTGGACGTGGTTTAGGGCACCATATGACTGGGTGTGAGCATTAAAAAAACCCTGATCGTCAGTGCTACAGGAGGCCGTTTCAGAAGACACCAGAGCTGCTGTTTACATAGCAGGACCGACCTGGGATCAAATTCTTCTGTATTTATGATGTCACAGAAACTCTAGAACAGCTGTCCTTCTCCTGAGGTGGTTTGTGAAAACAGACCCTGTTGTGTAAAAAGCCACCACTCCTAGGCTGAGTTCACTTTTACAGCCCACAGTAAGTCAAACTGTGTCCTAAAACGTGTCCACAAGTCTGATCCACTTTAATGAAGAGCTGGATGAGATTTGAGGGTCCAGAGAAGTTTAGGAATTGAAATGATTCATAGCTCCAGTTTTAAACTAAAGAAACTCCAAACCCCAAACAGTTGAAACGGTTCCAAATGATCAAACCAAAATGAAATACTGTGAAATCGCTCACTTGTAGTGATTTTGTTTTACTGTGTTCTGTGTCAGTCTCTGCTCTCTGAAAGGCAGTCATTTTGGGATTTTTTTCCTGTAATTTTAGCATGTACAAAATAGTTCAAGAGCAGAACCAGAAGTGTGTTCCGTCTAAATTCACAGAGATTTAAAGGACAGTACTCAGAAAAGTTTCCCATGTTACTGTGACTGTTCTTCTTAGGTTTTATTTTTAGTATTATCATAGTGCTACTTCTCCTCCAAAGTGCACATGTATACAACTTTGCAACTGAATGTTTAGGGCCGAGTAACGATCATTTAACCTCACGCACTGTGACATCACCTCACTCTGCGGAGCTAGACTGGTTGGCAGAAACACTGCAGGACTGAACAAAGCAAAATAGGCCTCTAATGCTGTTGTTTTGTGAATATCTGCTCATAAATAGGATTTAAGAAACTAAAGCACAGGTCAGTTATAAAAAGAAAGACGTATCACTATTTGGTGTGGTTTAAAAAATGAAGCAACAAGCTACTAGCTAGTTCAGTCAGCTTATTTCAGGACAAACTGTTGGGTGATGAATGTGCTTATATTTAGCCTAAATGACACTAAAGTCTGTTAGTTTGAGGTGGTTAAGTGAGCTTACATTGTTTTAATCTCATTTGCTGCTGTAAAGATTATTCTCACTAGTTTTTGGGAGGGAACATGGATATGCATTATATCATAAACTACCAATCAGCATCTGACCGTGCATTAATAACCATTAGTGCATGGGTGAATCATAGATGGAGGCCAAGTCATGTGCTTATGAAGCAATTCTGATGTTCATCCTCCACATGCACTGATTTTTATGTTGGAGATGTTATCCGTCCTGCTTCTTGGGAATCATGTCATTCTTCAAGATTGTTGGAGTGTTTACAGATTCTAAAATCACAAACAAATCACATTTACCCTTAAAGGTATTGTTTTCTGTAGCTTGCTATGGCCTCTACATTCAGGGCTCTGTTAGTGACCATTCAGCACTTCAGTGGAGGGTTTTACGCCTGGTGTTCTGAAATGCCTGATTGTGGTTCACCTGGAGTGTCTAGACTGTCTCAGCCTAAAAGATGCTACAGCAGATTAGAGGTGTGGAGGAAATAAGCAGGTGGAATACCTAATATTCTTACCGTGACGCACCGGCTGGACTCACTGTTACATTATGGAGATATTTAAGCCTGCTGTGGACTCCACTCGCACCCTACCAACACGTACACTGTCTGCCTCGAAAACACTGTGCTGTTTTATGTAAAATGCTGTTTTGTTTTTTAGAAAAGTGGCCAGTGAATGGAGGTAAAGGGTGGGTGTTTCTAATAAAGTGGCCAGGGAGTGAAAGCACAGAGTAGGGGTTTCTAATAAAGTGGCCATGACTGTACGTGATTCAGCTCACATGTGCTGGTCAGTGTAAAACCGCTGGCAGTGAGGAAAGTGAAGGAATTCCAGCTGTTACCAGAACAGATGACGGCAATGAGAGTTACATAACATCACCGTCTAGCATGACTCAGCCAGGATTTCAGCTGCTAGAAAGTTTGTTCTCTTCAAAAGTGGTACGTCTTGTCCATACTGTGGTGTCCTTTCCTTCCTCGTGCCTCAGAAATGATACAGTGCTGACTTTACTGCGGACAGTGACTCAGCCTGACTAGAGGGGTGTAAAATGGCCTGAACCTGTACTTCAGCAGAAACATTGTTCCTGCAGTGAATCAGAAACACGAGATAATTGAACCTTTATTTAGTAATACACTCTGTATTAGTAAATTCTGATTTAAGCATAAAAAAAACTGCATAAAACTGGTGTTTGTTTTGCTCTTTCATTCCGCTGCTCGGCCACTCTCAGGACCCCCTCCATCTTTACCCCACCCACTTGTGCGGAGAGACTGTCCTGAAAGATCTCCCAGATTCAAAGATGTTTTTATCCTGTTTGGGTATTTTTGTTCTTTATCGGCATTTCCAAGTGATGCAATTTCTAAAATCCCAGAAGTGGTTATTATTATTATTACGTGTTTTTGGAATTACAGTAACTTTGGTTCTACATGACATAGGAACATCTAAGGAGCTGTTTTGTTGTATGATGACTATTTAGCATTTGTTGGCATGGATTTCTACAGCATACAGCCTTGTTAAAAGTGGCTGATTTTGAGAACAACACCACAAATCAGGTCCAGACAGTCTTGAGTCCCAAACTTATTGAGTAATGCAACTCCTCCTGCTCTTTTTTTATTTGAATGATCACAACACCAAACACCTTTTTAATAGGTTTCATAAATGATAAACATGAATAAATATCATTAAAAAATAATTAAGAACAAAATGTAAAGAGTAAAATGGAACTGAAGAAGGAAGTAGATGACAAGAACAAAAGTTCGTGAGTAAAAGTACTGTCATTTGAAAATGATTATGAAAGAACAAATCAAACGAGAAAAAAAAACTTTTTTTTTTCAAGCCTCCCTTTATCCCTTTATCCCTGTTTATACTGATTTTGTTACTGGAACAATTATTAAGTAATTGGTTTTGGCCTTCCTACTCATCCATCCAGCAATCCACCTAATACACCAAGTGCAGTGCACGCCACTCCTCCTCCACACACACACACACACACACACACACACACACACA
>JBBPCW010000153.1:18389-33389 GCA_037974425.1 Phenacogrammus interruptus
GTGTGTGTGTGTGTGTGTGTGTGTGTGTGTGTGTGTGTGTGTGTGTGTGTGTGTGTGTGTGTGTGTGAGTGAGTGGAGAGACAGTCTGAGGGCTAAACGCTCCCACAGGGCTTTTGTTAGAAACAGGAATAATCTGGCTCCAGCTCCACACTGGCAAAAGTAGAAGGCCTCACTCAGGACCAGGGTTGCCATGGCAACTGGCGAGCCCAGCTTGTCGGATCTGCTCAAGCCTGCTTCCACACACACACACATGCACAGAACACACGCATGCACGCGTACAAGCGATTGTCTGTATGTGTGTGTATGAGTGTGTGTGTGTGTATGTGCATGAACATGTGTTTGTCTCCATGTACATGTATGTATATTCTTCCAGAAGACAATGTCATCCTCAACCAGAACATTTTTAGACAAGAGAAAATCATTTTTATCTCGTGACTGCCTTCACCAGAGCTTTTGGAGCTTTCAGTATTTATCTCTGCTTCTCCTCCTTTCATTTCGCCTCTTTTCTTTCATGAACTAATTCACATTTCGCCTCCGTTCTGATGCTAATCACAATCAGAGCCGGTTTAAATTGTTTTGGGGAGGGGGGGCCCAAAAGCTCCGCTCACAATGTGCAATTGAGCTGCCTGGCTGTGTTAAGTGATGTACAGGGCTGTGCTGAATGGTTAGAACAGCATGGAAACAGAAAAGCCTGAAACAAATGGGGAGTCCCTGGCCTCAGGGACTAGCAGCTGCTTTTCCACCCACCGAAATGACTCATGGAGCGTCTGCATACAAACTCCTGTCCAAACCAATACACACAGCCAGCAGAGTGGGCTCGGTAAACCGACCGCTCTTAGTTCCATCTGGATTTGGTATGATTTCGCTGCGAAAGTGAGTCTGGTTGGGTGCTCATGCCACGTGTGAAGGAATAAGATGGTAAATCCATGCCTCATCACTTTTCTGCAATTTTTTGAGTCATCAGGAGAAAATGACCAACTCGAAAAAGTCTGTGCAGCACCATATATCACTGCAGTTCATGAAATGCTGTTACAACCCATCCAAGCGATATAATGATCTGAAACTCGAGGGTACAGATACATTTGGGTCTTAAATTGGGCCAGAACAATCCTCTAGATAAGTCATCTTGGAAGACTCTGACATCTACATTCTCCAGGAGTTCATTGGTTGAGAATATTCATTGGCTGGAAATGAATCAGAAAGCCTATAATGTATAACTGTTCTACTGAAAATAGCATGAAAGATTTGCTAGTATTGGCTAATATCTGAGCAAATGGAACTAACTATTTATGTGCTTTTGTCAAATTTTGCAAGTGATTTAAAATGTGTTTTTAAAGGTTTATGTGCCTTTACTCTCTGGTTTTATAGAGCATTCAAAGCAATAGAAGTCTGGTCTTGTACAACTGGAAATAGCTGCATGGTTATCAATATGGATGGTGACTGGACAGAATATCCTATAAGGACTTTGACCTTTAGAGACCAAACACATGTCCAAAACTGACCATGTTAGAGAGAGAACAGAACTCTAACTGGGTTAGTGCAGAACTGTGAGCTGTGACTGCCATAGAAGAACCAAGTTTCCTAAAGAACCTTTACCGTAATATTTTCTAATAGATTTTCTTCTGTAAACTAGATATGCATTGTAAAGGACCTTTATAAAGGTTCGTGAACCTCCACATAATGTAAGCCTGTGGTCACCAAGCCTGCTCCTAAAGATCCACCTTCCTGCATTTCCAGCTCAACACTAACGCACTTGACTCAACTAATTAAGTGGATTGATGATCTGAAGACCTGATGATCTTTAATCAGGGCTGGAAGTGAACTGTTCAGGTAGGTTGTTCTTCAGGAGTATTGCTGGTGGCTACTCATGTAAAACCATCTATGTAATATGAACGTTCTATACCAGGTACCTCTATTGAATTTTTGGGCCTTTATTTTAAAGAGTATAAGATCATGGTTCAAGAAGGGGGTCTCTGGCCGCTCTGGAGCGTTTGTGAATCTGACCAGAACACCGTGTTCTGCACCTCTGGCCGTGCACTCTCCACATTGGGCTGATCACTCACACCTCTCGCCAATCAAGGCTTGGCTTTCGGGCCAACCTGCTCGGGCTAAGCGCTGATATTAGGTCCAGCAGCGTGAGGCTGGAGTACACGCCAATTACCCAGCCTCCACTCACACCTCCGGACCAATTACCCTCATTTACTGACAATCTGCGACGGAGGACTATTTTTTCTTGTCTGAGAGTGATTCCATGGTACTGGTAAAGAGCTTGATAATCTTGAGCAAGGATATGGTTAGTAACAGGGGCATTTACCTGGTAGCTTTGATACACCCCCAATCTCCATGTCTCTCTCCCCACTGAAAGTTTTTATCCCCTTTGGGGATGCATTACAGCGAGGCCTCATCTCTGGATTTACAGCTGAATGATGTACAAAATGAAGGCAAACATCAGATAGTTGCTTGTCAACAGAGTGGATGTCAGTGCTGTCAGCAGCAGAATGGACTACTTTAATTTTGGAAGAATGGTCTGGTTGTCATGATGCGTTGCTATGTATTTAAGCACGCTACACAGGATCTCATTGTGATGGGCAGTTTGGTGGCTTAATTATGAAGCTGGCACGAGTATCATTCACCAAAATAAAAAGCTGAGAATAGCAGATGGCAATATGGATAATGACGAACGAGTGAAATGTATTCTCCAACATCGACTTCTAAGGGTTAAATGTGGGGAGCAATCAACTAGAACGGACAGATAACACCTCTTAATATGGCAGCGTGTGTCTCTTGGCACAAACTACTTAAAAGGCCCATATCCTACAATTTTCTCGTAACATCTTTTTTTTCCCCTAACAGTTCAACTTGTAATATTTGCGTGGGTTTCTAAATACAGACTGAAGAGTGAATAAAATGCTTTGAAAATGTAACAGTGAAAAAAAGGGAGGAAATAAAATGGTCCCTTTAAAACCCTGGTATGGGTTAGGGTTTGTCATTCTGCAGTTCTGATCTGTTCCTTCCATTGAGTTTTTAAGCAATCAGGCAGCATAGATCAGCTATTTTGTGATGGTTTCGATTGTTTATATCAACTAAAAAACAGTTTCAATTGACAGCAAGTTAGACCTAAACAGTAGATGCTCCAGATGTTTTATTTATCCTCATCTTCAGAAACGCTGCAGTTTTGGAGAGCAGGGGGCTTTTGGGACAGTAAATTAAATTTTAGTCAGATCCCCTGCTATTTGACATTATGCAGAGAGAGTGAGCACAGACGGAGTGAGTGAGAGTGCCGCTCTAAAGCGGTCTTGCTTCTGTGGTGCAAGCCTGTTTGCTATACCAACAGAAAACACTTACGACTGCAGGACGCTGCAGTTGTAGAAGACAAAATCGGTGGTGATGAACTTGAGCCCCGTTTCCTTGGACCTGAGGGAGAGCTTAACCACTCGTTTATCACCTGGGTGGAGGAGGAGATAAGAAAAACAAAAACAAACAAACAAAAAAAACAGGAAAATGGTCAATTAGCACAGGAACCAGACAGGCAGAACTTCACACAGCAGGAACACAGCGACTGTCCACCTACCTGCACAGAAATTCACCTGCACGTAATTTCAAAATTCGTAGCTCTAATAGGTTTGATTGCGAATGCATTTATCCACTTCCTCCATCTGCAAGCGAAATGCACTTACGGTTCCAAACTCGATGGCCCTCTGCTTCCACTAATGACTAAATTTTGGGGCATTCAATTATACTTGTGTGCCTCACTTCACCATAATTGGCATAATATATCCATTTGGACATGCCATAATTGTCATTAATGGGAATATCAGGCTTGGGTAGAAGTCTAAAGGTTACAACTAGTACATTTCTGTTCTTGGAGTACCTTGAAAAGATAAATAAAACCCTTGGATTGCGTTTCAGGTACATTATGAGCACCATCTCTGTCCTTGGACATTTTCTCTAACAGTAATAGCCATGGAAAGAGGAATAAACTGTGCTTTTTATTGACCCTTTTGTAGGGACTGCTTAAATATAACCAGTATATTTTGCAGTTGAACACTTGCAGCACATGTTTGAACACTATATAGTGGGTTTAGGAGATCTGATTTAGACTTATGAGATTGTGTCAAATATACTATTGTCTGATTGTTATGGCACTACAGTGGTGCTGGAGGTGTGTCCATATCTATGTTTATATACTGAATGTGCTCACAGTTCACACAGGAGAAAGGACCTGCTCTAAATTCAAACCTACTGGTTAGATTTTCTCAAAATGTATTATTTCCAACAAACAATACAGGAATGCTACAAAGGCGCCTGTTGTTGTGCAATATTATATATTGTCTACTCACCGCACTCGAGTATGCATCCCAATCACACTACGGTTACACTGTTGTATTGTCCATTTATTGTATTGTTTCTGTCACCCCCTGCACTGTATTCAGTGCGGCTACCTGCCTCCTGTGCAATAATCAAACTAATGATGCAATACTAGTCACTCTGGAAGGTTTACATACTATACTGTCACATACGTCGCTGTACATTGTTGTGATGTCTATTTATTGAACTGTTTGTATTTTTTCTGTTGTTACTTTCTCTCCTGAATGTTGTACATTTCTGTATTTTGCACTGTGGTCCTTTGAGAAATGTGGTCCAAACTATGGACAATAAAATAACTTAGAAAACTGAGCAGTACAGAAAAAGATGGGAAATAATTCTTGCCTTCTAAGGGTTTAGGGGTTGATAACCAGAGGTGGGTATTCCAGGTCTAAAGAGTAAATGTGCTCCCAAGGATTTTGTTCCCACTGCCATGGTTCTCTAGTCCCTCTAGCCCCAGCAATAGCAGGATACAGGTGATTGCAATAAGGTCCCGAGGAGGGTTTTTACTTTTTGGACCTGGATTACCGGATTACCCACCTCTGTTGATAACAGTAAGACCCAATTACTCCTCAAAAGTCCTGGACCCGAATTGTGAGTGACTGTAGGGTGTGTGTGTGTGTGTGTGTGTGTGTGTTCCATCTCTGCTCCTTACCGTATCCGTGTGTGAGTGTCGGGATGTCCCGTAGAGAAGGGGACATGCAGAGCACCTGGCCCTTAGGAAGCACCTCTCCGGGGCTCTCACTCAAATCTTCAAACACACATGTCACACCTGGCGACAGGTTCGGCACGTTCGCCACCCTCAGACTCAGCTGGAATGCAGGAAACAAACACTCACATACAGAAATTGACGAGGACACGGACACACAGGAACTGCCATGAAGCTCAATAAAATTGTTTGATTCACACAAGTAAAAAGAAAAACACCACTGAATCACCACAGCTCTGCTCAATCATAGAACTGTAACCAGCTTGGACAATAGTGTGCCTCTGATTTTACTTAATGGCCTCGTTAAATATGTATTACTCACGATTGTTAACCACACGTACATTAAGAATTCATGGCACATTCATTAATAGTATTTTTCCGATGAGTAATATGAATATAATGTAATGAATCAAAAGCACACTTTACCCTCCGTCATATGCTTCATGATAAGATCATGCAATAAAATACACATCCCTTCTTTTCATGGAATGCGTTGTGGTAAGAGGAGGAAATTCAAAAGACATTCGAAATTCATTCATTCATTAGTGCTCCCCGACCAACCTTCAAAAACTACTGATGGTGTCAGTTAATAAAATTCACAGCATTTCTATAGATTACACAAACTCTACAAATGAATTGATTCATATTTCAAAATGTGATTATTATGAATGAATTACTGTTGGAGAAATTTTATCCTTAATAAAGTTTCTTTCATATTAAATCATTATTGTTATTAAAGTTCATATATATTAGTGAGTTTAAGCACACATGAAATCATTCAGAAACCTTTGAGTTTTATAATCCTGTAACACGAGTTAATCTTTGCTGTGCTCTTGTTTTTATATCTATGTCTGTGAGTACTGTCTTCTCTGTGTCTCTGATAGGACGGAGTGATCCAGCTGGAAGTGTCCAGGAGCGGAGAAGATACACAGTCTTTTGTTTTGTTGTTAACCTAACGACAACTATGTTATGCACACACATTGCTTACTGCTGTATAAACTGGAAAGCACACGATTAGTTTTTCAGAACAACTCTTTTTCCAGACTTATTCCCTTGTACAAGATATTATTAAATCTTTCTTTTACACTTTCATTACGTCTCGTGGTGATCTTCTTTTATTAAACCTTATCGCAGTCTTTTTGGGAATTTCACCAACAATTACGTATGAAGAAATATATTAAAATAGCGGTATATTTGCTGCCAGAACAAAATAAATGGAAAGAACTTTCTTGAATTTCTTTGCAACACGATGCTTTTCTAAGCCATTTGGACCATTTCTGTTGGTCTGTTTAATGTTTAAAAGTTTTTGATGGTGAAGATTTATTCCTTCCTCTCTTTTGTCACAATGGTTTTATGTTTACGTTTTACGTTTAATTCACCCAGTCTTATACTCTGGGGAGACAGGAGACACAGTACAGAGCTTCTCTTACACTCTGGATCTGAAGAGCACCATCATAGTGTGGGCCAGGTTTTAACTTGATATACTTCATGTGAAGTCATCATTGTTGATAAGGTCATTTTTATAGAATAATCATCAAATCATATTCATTAAATTGTCATGATGTGCTTTTGATGCAGTTAATTTAAGTCATTAACATTTTTAGTACAGAAAATATTCATTAAATCGTCATGGAGCAATTCTCATGTTAATGCAATGCCATTAACATTTATTAGTACAGAAAATTGTTCATCAAATTGTCATGGAGCGACTGATGTAGTTAATGTAAAGTCATGAGAATGAAATAGTTCAGAAGTCATTTGCTAATTGCTCGTTCTATTTTCAGGTTTCTTATTGTGTTCAGTAAAGTGTCTTGAATAAATTTGGTTAAGGCAAGAGAACATTCATCATTTGCAGCTTGTTGGTTTTGTGTGCTATCCATGCAGATACTAATAATCTGAACAATGACATATTTAATACCGTATTTAAACTGTGTGCTAATAGAACATGAAGTGGTCAGGAGGACTGAGAATTGCCACTTGATGTTGGATGATGTCTTCTGAGCTGATCGGAAGGGGCGCTAGAGGGCGCTCTTGAGAGTTCATAACAAATGGTTTCCAGGGGCATTTTAGTGCGAAATTGTCATTTGTTTTTCTACATGCAATGGCTTTCGTTTTAATTAAAACAGAACTGAATAACATTTTCAATCCTGGTCTGATATTTTAAAATGCTGTACAGTTACAAGACTTTTTCAGCAGTGGCTACATTCATGATCTCAGTGGGCACAAACAACCAATCAGCAGCTCAGCTTGCCAACCATTCAGCACTCAGTATCCAGAAGTGTCTTACTGCACAAAACCCTGTTTGCTGTAGAAATTTAACTTTTATTTAACTTCGATGTTCCAAAATTTTAAATAATCCTTTTTTTTTTTTTTTTTTACTAATATTGACTAATATTACAGCCATATTTGACCCCAGTTCAATTAGGACTTACAATACATAAAATGTCATTTTAAAAGGAGTTCTGTTTATCAGGATAGAACCAGCACAATAAAGCAACTTTTACTGAAACATCACTACTTTGCCAACTTCGATCAGGAAATTCATACAGAATTTTTAATATATAAAAATCTCTAATTAAACGCTTCACACTATACACAAAATATCGCTTAATAATGTGATTATATTGTTGCACACAGCTATTGTGATGCTTTGTAACATATTAAACACACTGGTGAAAATTAGGAGTGACATTATTAAAGAGTGCCCTGAACTGCTGTAACTGAAATGAACAATGATTTTTGTTGATATGGATATCTTCATAAAACACCCACAGGTCCACATGTGGAATATCTGAGGTTGGTTAGTATTCTCGAAAAACAAACAACAGTTAAATACTACAAAGATGCAAAAAAGTGATTTTAAACGTGTATATCATTTTCACATTTACTTACATTTGTCAGTTACCGTTTTGCTATAATGTGGAAATGATGCATGCATTTAAATGCACTTGTGTTCAACATATAATCAGATTCTACGATTTGGTGATACTGTGGAAGAGAGTGAAAAAGTCTAGTCCACAAGAAAGACTTATTCACCTGTGTGGAGGCAGCGGTCACAGACATGTTCCGGGGGTTGACGGTGATGTCCACACACTGTTTGAGCTCGGTGTTGAAGTGTTGAGGCACCTCCCATTTCTGACAAGCTTCCTTCCTGGAACACCTAAATACACATTCAAAGCCCAGATTAGACTCCACAGTCCATGGCTTGCAATCACACAACAGCCCCTGTTTACTGGCCTGGTCATTTACCGCTCTGCATGTACTGTAAGTTGAAGTCTTTAATTTATCCCAGCTCTGACTTTGCCTAAACAGTGGCTACTGCTTAGTCTGGGGCTAAATGGCAACCACACAATGGAAAAAAAAAAAAAGGGAAATAAACTGTATTTCATGGGACAATCAAGCAAAATATAACAAATACAAAAACTTTTAGCAAATTATTTCTTGTTTAAATTGGTTGTGTCAAAGGACACCTCATATGTGAACTTCACTAATCCTAACTTTTTTGTTTCACTCTTTAAACATTAGCTACTGGGATACAAATTCATGGTGCACAAAACACCCAAAACAATAACGCAAAACATCTCCAGCCTGGGTCAGGGACCCTATTGATGATGTTTATGAGACCTTGAATGCGTCTATTTTTCATGTTTTGTTTTTCTTGCGCTGTCTGTGGAGGCGAGTGGCCTGGTTTTCCCGCGAGCAGATACGCAGAGCGGCAGCCGGATATTAAAACATTCATAACGCTGGCACATTTGTTAGACGTGTTAAGTGGCGTTAAAAGTTGCACATGTTTGTGCTAGGCAGATGAACTGAGGAGGGTATGTGTGTGCGGGTTTGGGTGGAGGGGGGTTACTGCGGGTTAATGCTTGCAAATGGGCTTAAATCTCCATTTTTTTCCCCTCACTGTGAGCTCTTAAAGATGCCACAGCCCTCAGGCCAAACTGACCATATCTATCCATAATATATGTGAAATAAAACCTGGTTCTGTTAGCTGCTTTCAAAGTGACCAGGATTGTGGAACACTGGCCTGGTTAAACCACAGCTGATGAGCAAAGTAATGTTGTTTTACTTAGATTAAAATGAATCACTAAATAGGCTTTTAACACAGTATGACATCCTACTATCAAACAAAATACACAAAAGGTACATAAAATAGCTTAGAAATGTAGGAGCATTAAGCTTTATTTGCACTTTTATGCAAATTTACATAAAACAGTATATAACATTTTGGCAAGACTTTGGGCCAAACCATTGCTTTGCAGGCTGCTACTGAAAACAAAATGACTTTGGGGTCTTTTGTTATTTAAACTTAATTCTTAGCATGTACTCGATGTAACAGCACAGAATATCAGTCGCACTGCAGAGACAGCCAATGCTGAATCAACACTTACTGTATGCATCTACCCCAGATCTGCCCACGGGCCCTGCAGCCACTGTGCGACACTCCATATTTTAATCTGATTCTTACTGCAGGAAGAGCCTGTCGCTGCTGTTTCTGGCTTATTTGAATTCAGCTGTTGCTTGAATGGAGATACAGTCCGGACGATATGAAACTTTATGTGCCAGAGGCAACAAAAATATGTCTACATGCACCAGTATTAATATTTTACACTTTTTATGTTTATTAACCAACGTGGGCAAATATAAACAGGAACAATCCAATTAAACACATTATCGGTTTTGCTATTAAAGTACAACCTCACACTAGGGGCTACCACTTCATTGCAAGGGGCAACAGTGGTGTTCTGGGCTCAGCCGCAAGCGCCCACTCATCCAAAACACAAGCTAATTAGTGCATAATCAGTTCAAAACTGATCTTGAACTTAAAAAAAGAACGCCTTTAAAAATATATCAGCCAGTATCACTACAGAATCAATAATATGCCTACTAGCTATATCCCTTATGGCTATATTGCCCAATACCAATACGTCAGGCTTCTTAAAAAACAAATACACTAATGTGGACAATAGCATCAAGAAAATGAACCACCATTACCCACTTGTTATTTGGACTGATATCAACTGATATTGAATACATAATGCTTTTTTAGAGCTCACTCTTCTAACACACTTGGAAGAGAATGCAGCTAAAGTTAAGTAAAGTGGGCCCTTATAGTCACATGTGAACACACCCCAGCACAGAAACAGTGTGAGCAGTGTGAACTTCTTTCTCTGCATTTAACCCATTCACCAGGTCAAGCAGGGAGCAGGGTGTGGGGATGATACTTTGCTCAAGTGTACCTCAGTGGTGCCACTAGAAGTACTGGGAATCAAACCCACACCCTTCTAATCACAGGGTGAACTCCCTAAACACTGAGCCACCAGCTGCCCCAGACACCTATGCCAAAAATCATCATGCTGGGTGATGGGGAAGAGGGAGGACCGTCTTCACACAGAGACAGTGATACCAGTTATGCTCTCTTCAACTCCTAGTAGCTGGTGTTCTTTTTCAAAGATGGGTGTGGTGGGACACAGAGGGAATTTTTGTTTTTTTTCCCCCCACACAAGACACTTTGCTATTTTAAGACAGAAAAGCACGAGACAACAATACAGACAGACAACAAAACCAGACAATGCACTAAAAGATTGAATCACATTCAGACTTGTTTCATGAAGGAACAGGACAGGATTCTGAGACCCATTACAGCCTGCTGGTGTGCGTCTGAACCTGATACTGGCTACCAGATTGATGTCTGTTTTGAAAAATATCACCCCAAATCGATGTAATATCAACAGTATTGTGCATCCATACTGACTGTGTGCAGGGAAACGTGATGAGGCAAAATAATAAGATGACATCATCCACCAGAGACTTGCTTTAAATGAAGCTGTCTTTTACTCTGGTAATGAATTGCAGGTGGGAGAGAATGAAACGTCTCTTAATTTGAACCCAGTGTCCAGCGGGACGCTAATGATGATTACAGTAGCACGCAAATAAAAACTCATGGATTCCGTCAAGATGTAGGTCGCTTGCAGATCCGGCCACATAAAACATGATTATAATACACAAGAGGAAGCAAAAACTCAAGCCAGAAGCTCAGGTAAACCTGGGATTGTCTCAGATTTCCTTATCTTTCATCACCTACACAAGGAGCCAGGGTGTGTTTGTGTGTGTGTGTGTGTGTGTGTGAGTATGTTTGTGTGTATCTGAAGGCGTTTTTCCTTCCACTGCGTCTTCCTTTCTGAGGAACATGAAAGTGTTTGTCGATAGTGCGGCTGCTGTTTTTCACTCCTGATGCGCGCTGCATTAATGATTTGTTTACTTCTAATTACATCCATATGTCTGAGGAATGAATGGGAGTGTGTTTAATTAAAGGAAACCAGCAGTCGGGACAGCTCCGTGTGTTCATCCACATTCAAGGATATACCGCTCTCCTTTTTTTGGCTCCCCCTGGCCCCTCCCCTCCCGCATTTGTGAAATGAGATTTTGTCCAATTACGCTCCACTCCCCTTCCTGGTGAAGCACTAATGTGATGTATGATAAGTTGCTGTTTTCCCAGGGTGGTGCGCTCGTCTCCAGCTGCTAATGCAGAGAGACACCGGTGACCACATTAACGGCGGCGGTGACCTACGACTATGTAATTAATGTAATTTGCCTACAAAGACAAGCGAGGTGAGTTTAAATACACTAGCAGTCAAAAGTTTAGATACACGAAATTGTTTTTCATAATACCTTAACTGTAGCCTAATGTCTAAATGTAAATGGTAAAATTGATGACAATGTATGAATTATTATTTTCATAAGCCTATATTTAAATGTGAAAATGAATATATAAACGACATGGTCAAAAGTATCGGGACGCTTCCACTCTTTTCATTGAGGGCATTCCACAAGATTTGCAGGTATTTGTGCTCATTCATTCTGTAGAGCATTTATGAGGTTAGGCACTAGTGATGGTTGAGAAGACTTGGCTCGAGTACTTTCATACTATTCACCCAACCATGAGCTTGATTTATGCACTGGGGCATGTTGTTGTCCAAAATGTCTTGGTATGCTGAAGCATTAAGATTGTTCTTCACTAGTGAGTAAGGGCTCTAGCCCAAACCCTAAAACACAGCTATGTTTTGTCCATACTTTTGTGTACATAATCAGGGCATCCCATACCAAATCACATTACACTGAATGTTAAAGTGACTACCACACAACTTTTACAGTGTCTAACCATTTAAAATCCCAGTTACTGTTTATTTGTTGGATTTAACTTATTTGTGGCCTATATAAAAGAGAAACTGCACTAAATAAAACAAATTGATGCAAACTTCATACATGAATAATTCTATAATTTACTGTGTATTTATATTTACGCAAGTGGTTTTGAGCAACAACAACGTCTTAGCATGTGCGAATATTCTTCAGTCGTATGGTAAAACCATCTCCTTGTAAGCTAATTAGGAAAATTCCAAGAGTGTGTAAAGTTGCACTGAGGGTAGCTTAAAGACTCCTAAAATAGGAGTTTGGTTTATTAAACACTTTTTGTTGTCAT
Organism: Phenacogrammus interruptus; assembly: GCA_037974425.1. Taxonomy (NCBI): domain Eukaryota; kingdom Metazoa; phylum Chordata; class Actinopteri; order Characiformes; family Alestidae; genus Phenacogrammus; species Phenacogrammus interruptus. Next base: position 30,947 of record JBBPCW010000153.1, read on the forward strand.
TTCATGAATGCTTCACTATTATTCTAAAATAAAAAAGTAAAAAATAAGGAAAACACTTTGATGAGTGGGATGAAGTGTCTCGAACTTTTGGTTCTGGTGTGCGTATGGTAGCTATGTCATGTGGCTCTTCTGTTCTGGGCAAAGTGTCCTTCTAGTTTAATATTAATACTGTGTGATGAATGCATTATATAATAAATGGGGGACATCCACATTTACATCATCTTTGTTAATTTTGTTGTTGTTATTGTGTATCACTGGGGAGCTCTAGACGCTGTAGAGCAGATGCCAGGCAAAGAAGTGCAATGCTAAATGTCAGCAAGAGGGGCATAAAGTCCCCCACCGTCGGACAGCAGAACATTGGCATGTGTTCTAAGGAAGTTCCATTGAACACTGCTGGACTAAGTTAAAGTGAAGAAGTTCCTCTGAACACCTATGCAATGACCAGGAGTGATGAAGCTCCATTTAAAGCTCTCTTGGGATTAGCTGGATGAATCTGCACTGAACACTTTTGCGAGGAGTTCGAGTGATAAAGCTTCACTGAATACTGTTAGGATGAGTTAAGGAGATGAAGCTCAATACAATACCTTATAAATGAGTTGGAGAGATAAAGCTCCATTGAACACCTTTAGGATATAATGAAGTAATGATGCTCCACTGGACACTTTGACATGGGTTGGACTGTTGAGTCTACATTCATAATATAATACATAATAATGTACAGGGAACAAGCAAAATAAAATGTGACTGAAGCACTGAACAATAATTTAGAGACACAGGAACAATAGTCCAAGCAAGTCCATCGTTCTGTCCTGGAGAACCACGGAAAAGCCAAACACCTTATGAGCAACAAACCAGACTGACTCCACTCAGTCCCACAATAAAATCCTATCAAATCCAGGTATTGGGAGACTAAATGTCAGACAGGCAGGTGTCTTACTTTTGCACATATAGTGTAGTAGTCAGTTGAAAAGGTGAAGCAACAGGGGGGAGACACAAAGCAATAACCTTCACCGCAGGTCCAAGATCTATGTTTAATCTACTCTCCTGACCTGAGTAAACCTGATCTAGTCCAGACAGAGTCCACTGAAGGACAGTTGTATAGTTGATTGTGTTTGAATTGAGTCCCTCCCCTACTGCAGATGTACGTCTCTGGGCTCATTCACCGGCTCCACCATTTCAATTTTCAGGAATTCTATTACTCTTCCTAATTCAGCATCCTTCACATGAGATTAGTGCTTGGGTGCGTCCCCCTGCAGCCCTGGCTGCACAGTTCCAGCCTTGGAGTATTGCTTATTACACCACGAGGTCGCCTCGAACTCTTGTGTAAGGGATGAATCAAAGCCCTAAGAAAATGGCTCAAAAGGTTTAGAGAGCGGCTGGATTCAGAGGTCTTCTTTGGGAACATTTATTCTAACAGCACAAAGGTACTATCCAGCTTTCAGTGTGCATACAAGACAACAGTCCAGATGGAACCAGACTTTTATGTATCGTAATACAACTACCGGAGTTTCAATTCTACAGGATTTCTGTGTATTAAAATAAACACATTTCAAAAGAAACTGGAAAGTGTGGGAGGTTATAGGGTGTGGGCTGGGAGTTTTAATTTCCAGATCCTAGATCTCATGGTGGACATGGATCTGTCATTACAGTCTTTTACTATTGTGGTTCTGGTTCTGCCACAGGTATCAGATTCTTGGGGTCCCTGCTTGACCTGGTTCATCAGCAGCTATTATATTTCCTCCTTTCTCTGTTTGCAGATGAGTGAGTGTGAGTTGTGGAGTACAGTGGAATGAGTGCTTGGCTTTTTTCTCTTTTTCAGCAGATGGATGCACACTGCCCTGGTGTTCATTGGCTTTGGTTCGAGCAGGTGTTTGCTGAAAGGCATGTTTGTACTTGTTACCTTGCACATCAATCGCTGTGCAGGTGAGCCCAGTGTGGCCTCTTGGGGTACATTTTTGACGTTCGGCAGATTCAAGAACATGTCTGGTCCATCTCTTTTGGATGTTTTGAGCAGAAGCAAAAAGATTTATTTGAACAGCACAATGGTGACAGACAGCATTCAGAGTGCAAACAGTCCAACAGTCTGGATGGAACCAGACACTTGCGTAAAGTACCACGGAGACATGAGGGATAGAAGAAACAAGTTTGTTCTTTGAAAAGTCTGAAGTTTTTCCTCTGAAGGTTCCTTTGAGATAGTGGGCTAAGAGCACTTGGTAGGTTAAAAGAGCGAGAGAGTAAAAGAAAAAGGGAGCGAGCAAGAAAAAGAGATCGATTGAGTGCATTAATTGATAAGTGCTAAGGACTAAGTGTCTCGTGGGGTCTGGGTCAATTGTCTGCTTGACTCTGATTAGTTAGGGAAATGCGGAGGAGCTCTACTGAGAGTGAAGTGTATTGATGAAGCGCTGTTTCTCTTTCTGCTTTTGAAATGCTCTGCTTTGTCCAG
>JBBPCW010000154.1:76195-90068 GCA_037974425.1 Phenacogrammus interruptus
CAGAGAAAGAGAGAGAGACGCGTGCTCCGGAAAAGTCACGAATGTGAGAGAGAGAGAGAGAGAGAGAGAGAGAGAGATACAGAGAGAGAGAGATACAGAGAGACGCAGAAAAAGAAAGAGTGCGCTCTGGAAAAGTCACGAATGTGAGAGAGAGAGAGAGAGAGAGAGGGGGGGGATCCGTGCGCTCTAGAACAAGAGAGAGAGAAGCGTGCTCCGGAAACGTCACGAATGAGAGAGAGAGAGACGCGCGCTCCGGATCCGTGCGCTCCAGAACAAGAGAGAGAGTTACAGAGAAAGAGAGAGGGTTGTTTGCCCTTTCATGCGAACTGAAAACTGAACGCAAGGATATCGTCACGTTCTCGTGAGACCAGACGCATCTCGCGAAACAAATCTAATCTCGCGAGATCTTATACCACGAGATCTCGTCACACTCCTAGTAATCAACAAAGAGTACCCTGATGTAGGAGTCTTTGTTTTCCATGTGGGAGAGGTAAAAGTCAAGGGCAACAGTGATGGCGTCTGATGTGGACCTGTTGGCCCAGTATACAGCAGGGGGTCCAGAGTGTCTGGGATGTTGCTCTGGATGTGGGCCAGCACAAATCTCTCAAAACACTTTGCAATGATTGGAGTGAGTGCTACTAGTCGGCTGTCGCTCAGGCAGGTGGCTGGGCTTTTCTTGCGGAGGGGGGCAATGGTTGTGGTCTTGAAGCACAAGGCAATGATGCTCTGGCTAAGAGAAAGGTTGAAGATGGAGGTGAGAACATCAGCCAGCTTGTTGGCACATACTTTAAGGGCACGCCCTGGATGTTGTCTGGTCCTGCTGCGTTGTGGGAATTTGATCTTCTTCAGTGCTTTCTGTACCTGGTCTATTGAAACTGCTGGTTGGCGGGGTCTGGAAAATCTCTGAGGTCTGGGAGATCTCAAAGCGAGTGTAGAAAACGTTGAGATCATCCAGCAGGCTGCCTGCAGAGATGATGGTGCTTGTGGTGGCCCTATACTTCAAGATGTGATCTGACTGTCTGAAGTGGGGACGTGGTGCTGCCCTGTATGAACCACGTATGTTACTGTAGACGTGGTACAAGGTGTTCTTATTAGGAGCTGTTTCACGTCAATAAAGAGTTTTAGCCAATAGATGAGACTCTTGCAAACGAGCCCTTTGGAGCCTTCGAATGGAAAAAGTATGTCTGCCTTTACTGAAACAGTTGTAATATGTATATTCTTTTGAGCTCAAATTTTAAAGATAAGTTCACAAGGCCTGTGGCTGTGGCCCAATTTACAATTCCAGGAGGATAAGGCACTGACACAAATGCTTATAAAATCCTTTATTGCATCCTGTGTTGTTTTGTGACAGTAGGTTGTACATTTTTGTGGTTGGTCACATTTTAAAGTTAAGACCATGGAGTTTCATGCACAAGACAAACATGAAAAAGTACCAAAGTATAAGAGAGTTGTGTACTGCTGTCTGGAAAACAATGTCAGAAATGGGGTTGAAAGCTAACAGCTGGGCTGTTTGAGACTTCTGATTACTCGGAAAGAAAGAGTTATGTTCTTATGTTCTTATTTTCACTGAAACATGGCTACATGAAGGAATCGGTGACTCACACGACTCCATAACCCCACCGCCACCATGGGCCACTTGATCAACAACGTTGATGTCAGCAAACCACTCACCCACACGACGCCGCACATGCTACCTGCCATCTACTCTGAACAGTGAAAACCAGGACTAATTCGGGAACAGAACACCTCTCCAATGTGCCAGAGACCATCGAATGTGAGCATTTGCCCATGCACATTGGTCACAACGACGAACCGCAGACAGGTCCCAGATAACCCTAAAATGGTTTCTAACAGCAGAAATTCTTTGATTATTAAAATGGATTGTTGCTGCAGCTCTCCGGGTGGCTGGTCTCCGGCGATTATAGAGGTGAACATGCTGGATGTGAAGGTCCTGGGCTGGTGTGGTTACACGTGGTCTGCGATTGTGAGGCCGGTTGGATGTACTGCCAAATTCTCTGAAACACCTTTAGAGATGGCTTATGGTAGAGAAATTAACATTCATTTCACAGGCAACAGCTCTGGTAGACATTTGTGCAGTCAGCATGCCAGCACGCTCCCTCAAAAGTTGCGACATATGTGGCACAGTGTGATCAAATGCATATTTTAGAGTGGCCTTTTATTGTGGGCAGTCTAAGTCACACCTGTGCAATATTCATGCGGTCAAATCAGCACTTTTATATGCCACCCCCATGAGGTGGGTTGGATTATCTCACCTCACTAACAGATTTAGACAGATTTGGGAACAATATTTCAGAGTAATGGGTCTTTTGTGTATGTAGAAAATGTTTCAGATCTTTGAGTTCAGAAGTGTTGTGTTTATATTTTTGTTCAGTGTAGTATTTAATAGTAATGAGCAGAGAAGCCTACTGAGTTTTGACATAACACCAACAATCATCCAAAACCTGAATAAAAATAAATTGTATAGATTTAAAAAGCGAAAATGAAAATGAAAATAAAAAAAATAGATGGCATGTGCTTGTTTTTCAAGAAATTATCACAACAAAAATATGTCATATCTATCAGGAACCAGGTGTATTTGATGCTTTCCAGGTTGTCTTTGTTCTCATATGTAAGCTGAGCAAACACATTAGTTCACAGAATTTCTGCACATGCTTAAGTACAGCCTGACAAGCATGGTGCCTAGTCCTGTAACAGAAATAAGGAAGGATGTATGTTGTGACAAGGCTGTGCAGTGGCCTCCTACTGACTCCAGCTCGTTAAGTGACAGATTATGTAATCTCCATAATAAGTCAGATGATGCACTGCTGCCTTAATTTAGCTTGAATGAGATACTGCCTATTTCTAGAACAGCTCGCATGTTCCTTATTTTTGTTTTCTCTTTCTGTACCATCAGTGGAAGGGGACAGGTTATGTTGCTATGCTGCAGCAGTAGCAGGCAAAAGAGGGGCTGGGAGCAGACGCTAAACCCCACTGCACAGCAATTATGCTTCTAAAGCCTTTTTAATATCACAAAGAATATGGGACGGGAAGTGGATGTGAGGGAAGGAAAACTCACGTACATGCAGCACATCAGACCATCACTACATATTACGTTGCAACATAGAAATGTTCATAATGATTCAAATAATTGGGGTAAGCCTGCTTACCTATTGTTCAGGTATGCAATTTGTCTGTATTCTCTCTTTTCTTTCTTTTGATTGACCATCCAGTTCATACAAGGGAAACAATAAATCTGAAAAAAGAGATGTTGCATGACAAACACATTCTGGATGGATGTCTACCCATCCAGAATGAAAGCCAAGGGTTAGATATGGAGGCTCTGGAACAGGATGAATAGAGCTCTATTAAATACCTTTAGGATAAGCTGGACTGGCATTATGATAAAAAACAATCACACAACAGTATCCGTACTGGAACTCACTAATGCTCTCGTAGCTGAGTGCAGTCAAAGAAAGTTCCTTAGTAATATCCTTGATTTCAGAAAAGTGTTGGAAAAGCACCTATTAACTTTTGGAACATTTACCACAGACAAGGTGAGGCTCCTAAAGAAAAACCTAGTCCATTTCTTCTACCAACAGCAATAGGGACACTGACAGTCCATATTCAACAGGGGCTGACCGTCCATATTCAAGAGTCATAAGCAATAACATCTCATAAATCGAATGGGCTGGTGAGGGAGAATTTGGTTAGATTTTGGTTAGAGTCCCATTACATTTAGGACGATGATTACTTTCATTATCAAGATTTTAAAGAATTCACAAGAGCATGTGTAAAAGACAAACAATGGTGTCCCTAATCATCACACATTCTAGCAGTGAGGAGAATGTTATGTAATTAATTACATTACTAAGTATGTTAATTAACCAATTACATTATAGGATTGTGTTTAAAATGTATAGCAAATAACAGCTTGTGTCTACGGGTTACAACATCTTAAAGTTCTTAGAAATGTTTGTGTTCAGTAAATTTGTAAGATTCATGGTTATGGTTTTTCAAAAGCTAAGCATTCTCATGTTCATAGTCAAAAGCCAACAATCACAAGAAACTAATGCATAAACAACAGCAGCTGTCAAACAAAACTAATTTTGTTTCAAATGAAGCATTCAGCCATTACAGAAGAACATATTTTTGATTGATAAAATTCAGTTAGGTTATAAAACATAGTGTAGCATTACAATATCTCACAAATGTGAGTACACCCCTCACATTTTTGCAAATATTTTATTATATCTTTTCAAGTGACAACACTAAAGATATATAGATGTGATAGAATGTAACAATCAGTGCACAGCTTGTACAATGGTGTAAATTTGATGTCCCTTCAAAATAACTCAACACACAGCCGTCAATGTCTGAACTGAAGGCAACAAAAGTGAATACACCCCTGTGCCCAAAGTGTCAATATTTTGTGTGGCCACCATTATTTTCCAGCACTGCCTTAACTCTCTTGGGCATGAAGTTCACTAGAGCTTCACAGATTGCCACGGGAATCCTCTTCCACTCCTCCATGATGACATCACGAAGCTGGTGGATGTTAGACACCTTGCGCTTCTCCACCTTCCGTTTAAGGATGCCCCACAGGTGCTCAATAAGGTTTAGGTCTGGAGACATGCTTGGCCAGTCCAGCACCTTTACCTTCAGTTTCTTTAGCAAGGCAGTGGTTGTCTTGGAAGCGTGTTTGGGGTTGTTATGTTGGAATACTGCTCTGTGGCCCAGTTTCCGAAGGGAGGATGTCATGCTCTGCTTCAGTATGTCACAGGACATGTTCGCATTCATGGTTCCCAATGAGGTGTATTTCCCCAGTGCCGGCAGCACTTACGCAGCTCGAAACCATGACACTCCCACCACCATGCTTGACTGTAGGCTTCTTTGTACTCCTCACCTGTGAGGGGTGTACTCACTTTTGTGAGATACTGGATGTCTGCACATAGAGCCTGAAGAAATGCAATTTTGTTCAGCTGTGCATCCGTTGTTGTACTTTTGTATGGAATGAATGACAAAGTTTACTTATTTACTCATCCACTGAGAAAAAATGTGTCGGGAAAGTCATCATGCCTGAAGCCACTGTGTTGACAGTCATGCTAATAGAGCAATGATATAACCATGCACAGATAAAAGGAATGGGGGTTATTGTCTTTCAACCCAGCTGCCTTTTGTCACCCAGTCACACAATCTTTTATATACACATGGTTGTAAACATTCCTCTTGTACTGGTAGGTCTCTCTAACCCATGCTGGACCACCCAACATTGTATATCCACTTTGCTATGAACTCTGCAACAAAAATACAACAGTGAACATCAGTGACAAATATGCTGCATGGTCTTCAAAATGCTTCAGTTAGAGCTTCAGTTTCTAGTGTTTCCATGTGTGCTCATTTAGGACTTTAAAATATAAACACCACCAATATTTACTTCACTCAGTTTGCTATTAAAATGTCAAGAGAAAACATGAAATGTAATCTTCACATTCCACCCACAGGCAGAGGGTGAACTAGGGCTGAATAAACGATGTGACAAATCTCTTCCTTCCCTAACAACATGGCCCAAAAAATCAAGAAAGGACAGCATGTTCATTCAAATAGCTCCTGGCTACTTAAAAGTTCTCCCCTCTGTCCCTTTCTCTCTCTTGCTTTCTCTCTCCCTCTTTCACTCTCTTTCTCCCACTATCATTCTGTCTTGCCTCACTCCCTGGTTGTTGTATCTCTTCAGGTTGCTCTAAGACAGTGAGTAAAAATGACGTGGACAGTTGAATCAACTCATGGCATGCCCATGCTCTCTCTGGCAAAACCTTGTAAGGAATAAAAGCTGTGGAGTGCCTGAAAGAGAAAAGGCTGCCAGTCACATTATGGCCTGGAAAGAGCACACAGTGAACACAAAGTGAAAAAATACTGAGTATGCTGAAAACACAAAGCCAGAACACAAGGGGGAAATAACAACCAGCTTTAAATATAGTAACTGAACTCTTAAAAGTAAAGACTACATAATGATTCTTGGCTTGGATGTCCTAGGTTACACTTAAATTATACAGAGCTTTACAAGATCTCTGCAGCTCATCCAGAGTCACCATGGGCCTCTTGGCTGCATTTCTGATCAGCGCTCTGCTTGTTCTCCTTGTATTAGAACATGCAGACCCCTCTGTACTGTTAGGACTACCTTGGCTAAAATGTCATAACCCGTAGATCGATTGGCAAACATCCAAACTTCTCATCTGGCCCCTTTTGGTCAGATTACCTCTTTAAAGACCAGGCTCCCCTCACACACCACCTCCGTGGAAAGTCCTCTAGCTCATCTTTCAGTCAGCATTCCTAAGTATCATGACCTAGCTGAGGTATCAATCCCCACTAAGGGAACACGTCTTCCTCCACGCTGGCCGTGGGACTTAGCAATAGACCTGGACTACACTGCCATAGTCCTGAGTCTATACATTGTCTGAGTAAGATAAGTTAATGGAGGACAAAAAGGCTTTATCTATTTTCTTTTTTGTTGGGAAGAAGGATGGTGATCCAGGCTGTGCGGTCCAGTTTGTGCATTGACCGTGGATGGCGGTCCAAGCCACACATCGGCCCTTGAGCAACTTTGTGGATCCAGTACTTTCCCCAAGCTCAACCTGTGGAGTGCATATAACCTTGTGCGCATTTGAGCAGGCTGCGAATGGAAGACTGTGTTTAGTACAACATCCAGGCACTACCACTCAGTTCCCAGGTGAGAGGGGTTCATTTTCAATATCTGGTGGACTGGGAGGGTTATGGTCCCAAGAAAAGGAGCTAGGTCCCTGCCTGGGACATCCTCAGTAAGGAGTTGATCCATAGGGCCCGGCCGGATTGCCTAGCCCCTAGAACCCGTTTATAATTTTGCTATTGCTGTTCTTTGGTTAACTGCTCATTTTTTCTCAATTCTGCTTAACATTTAAACACTATCTAAAGTTTGTGTGTGTGTGTGTGTGTGTGTGTGTAGTTCAATCTAGTTATTCAACCCTAGGGATCTTAAGCACACTTAAAACCTACTGAGACTGGTCTATGTTTGAAATCCTAGGCTAGCAGTGTGCTCTAGGTTGCACAAAGAGCATCATATTTGTAGCTCAGATGGGGGTTACATCCACGCTCTCCTGGTTGCATTGCTAGGTGCCTGCTCATTAGTTCAGCTGTTTGTTTCTTTGATTCTGGTCAGTTTGAGTTTACTTGTCTCTTATTTTAGACTGTTTGCGTTTTCCAATTGGTAAGTGTGTCTCTACCCCTCTGTATTTAAACCAGCTGTTCCAGCAATCTGGTGTGCAATCTTCCTCATATTTCCCCTCATACACTCCCTCATAATGCATGGTCCGTTGGTTCTGTTGCGAAGCCTCTTTGGGATCTTAGTCTCACTCTCGTACTGATTATTGCTCTCTCTTTCTGTCTACCACATGATGCAAAGCAGCACTATTCCTGTGTTCCTCATGACTCCTGGACACGAGTAAAACGAATCGGGTTTGCCTTGGCTAAGGAGCAACGTCTTCATGTCCCAGATTGAGTGTTACCCTCTGTCCCAAGACCAGAGCAAAGAAAGAGACCCTCAGAGCTTGAGTGAAAGGACCGTTCTCTGTTTCAGCTCTCTACACTCTTGTGTTCTCAAAGAAACTGTATGCACTTTTTATTTTATATTAAAGATCTGTGCTCTTCCAGTACTCCTGCTTCTATGTCCTCCTTCCTGATGTCCCACATGACATATGTATTTACCTTGACTGTTTTCTTTTTATCTGTTTTTATGCGTTTAATTTGGTCTGCTAGTAATGTTTTAAGCTGATTAAACTTATGTAAATATTTTCAATCACATGCACTGCACTATGCACTGTAAATACTCCACTACATTTTAAATGGGGATTTGAATCCCAAATGAAAACAGTAGTTGATTGATTTCAATGACTACTCCAGGCATCTCATTTTGAGCTTTTATTATTTTACTATTTCATATACTAAGTTTTGCGATATGTATATATAAAGTCTATACCTAGTCTTTAATGTGAGCTACCACACTGAAGGGCCTTCTGAAGTAGATGGAAAGTGATGCTCATCAATGCTAATCAGATACAAATCAAGCAAGCATAAGATCTGTTGCTCTGCACTGTGTCCTGATAGCTTCTTGGTATGATTTAATCCTTGCATCATGGCAAGTTTGATGGAACAACACTTTACTCTATTTTATTAACAAACAAGCAAACAAACAAACAAACAAATAAATAAATAAAACCCACAGTGACTACCATGGCAATTAATTACCTGTACCCCAGATATTTATGTGACAATAAATCTAAGCAACGCATGACCAAAACAATGATTATAATCTGTCAAGCCCATTAGAAAGAAATATTTAGCATGACTTCGGAATAAAATAAGTTCAAAATAAGTTACCTAGACCTCATCTCACAGATGAATTTTCTCAAGGGATTTGAGTGACCAAAATAGATCTTAGATGACTCCAATGTTCCCACTTACATTGAAACTCATATATTGTATATTGGATGTCTAATTTTTCAAGTAAATATGTGGTATTCTTTCCACTCTCTTTAGTGTAGGTGACACCAGTGCAGGGCAAAGAGGGGGTTCTGGCTGCACACTGATTTGGTTAGGCCACTTAAATGGCCTAGCCTGTGGAGGGACTGCATTAACCCCACATGCTATAATCTGCACAACCACGGCACTAATTAAATTCCCAGTACTAATAAGGATGTATCTGGTGTCCCAAATCAGCGTAATAGAACACACCAGAAACCCAAGAAGAGATGTGTTCAGTCAAACATACTGTACAAAAGATAGACCAAAACATTGCCTTGTTGTTTATGAATAACTTATTTTGAACTTATATACAGCAATTGAAGGCCAGAAGCTTGGACTCACCATCAGACATTTTAAAAATAAACATTATATGCTGCTCTTTCAAAATTTTATTACAAAACAACATTAAAAACTATTAAAGCAAATGTACATTTTTCATCAAAATAACCACCTGTTGGCTCTATTACAGCAGCACAGATTTGTAACACACTTTCCAGCAATTTTAGGAAATAACTTATGTCCACATCCTCCATTCACCTGTGAAATGCCTATTGCTTTTTTGCTGCATTGGGAGGTGTGAATATGTTCCAGGGTGGGGAGGGGGCAGTCAATGTTTTTTTTCTTCTGACCTGATGACTCTGTGGAGCGCTTTCCTTTCTGAGGAAGTGCAGGTGCCGTACTGCACACACAGCCTGTATGTAAGTACATTTTCTATGGAACAGTGGTAAAAGGCAAGGAGCAGATTTTTGCACAACACTGGAGAACAGTGTCTGGCTACTATGGTGGACTTTGTACACCAGGTGTTATTCACGTACATGCCCTCCCATCACAAAAGCCAGTACTTGCTTACTTGTCTGAAGTAAGCAAATGTGGAATTAAGTGCTGTGGGCTAAGTGAATCTGCTTCTTAGTTGTAAAGGTGGGGATGGGTTTTTATGCTTCAGGTTGAAGGTTGAGATATGGGGATAGAGGGAAAAAATTATTCAATCAAATTTACATTTACGGCATTTGGCTGAATCTCTTATCCAGAGCGACATACAGCAGAGCTTCTTAACCGTACCAACAAGGACATTGCACGTTCTGCTGCACTTTGCTTCACTGAAACTTGGCTCAGTGAGGCTGCATTAAACCTGCTGGGCTTCCACCTCGCATAGCGGAGCTCTCGGGGAAATTAAAGGGCGGCGGAATCTGCTTCTACATTAACAAAGGTTGGTGTACTGATGTTGCGGTGTTACAGAAATTCTGCAGCCCAAACCAGGAAACTTTTTTCATCGACTGCAAACCATTTTATTCACCACGGGAGTTCTCTTCTTTTATTCTGGTTTGAGTTTATATTCCTCCTCAGGCCAGCGTGAAAGGTGCGCTGTGCACGCTGGCTGACCAGATCACCACCCTGGAAAGAAAATATCCAGATTCCCTTTTTATTGTCCTTTGGAATATTTTAACAGAGCGAAACTAAACCACAAGCTTCTTAAATACAGACATATTGAAAACTGAATACTGCCCCACAGAGTGACAAAAAGAAGTTACTCTGAGAGGCTGACAGAACGGTTCTCAGCCAACGACCCTGCATCAGACTGGAGAGGCCTGCAAGACATCACCAGCTAAAGACGACCCCCACCCCCTGCTGCAGCTAACAAAGACCTGACCGATGAGCTGAACGACCCCCATCACACCTCTCACCCCTCTACACTCCCCCCTGAAACTCAGAATACACGTACAAGTGGTGAGCCGGCTGTTCCAGAAACAGAAGACCAGGAAAGCCCCGGGACCAAACAGTGTATCCCCCTCCTGCTTCAAACACTCCACCATTATCCCGGTCCCCAAGAAACCAACCATCACATGACTGAATGACTACTAGAGCTGAGCGATTCACGGCTCATCCGGGTGAATCACCCGGATCCATTAAATAACTCACGAATCACGAATCTGAGGTCTCCATTGAACCGAATCTGTCAAGTCCTAACATCATCATGTCAAAGTTATAAACCCCACCACATTATACATCTTATAATCATTACAACATAAATTACTACAATAAAAGTTGCATAACTTACAGTTTCTTGCACCACCACGCTTAAATGAGGGTCATCCTACATCTTCTTGTAAAGTTGAATCCACCTAATGGTCTTCTTGCGTCAGTCAGAGCCTGAATCGGGTTAGTGCTCCTTAACTTCCTCCAGATCTGAAACGCTCAGAGATGGGTCGGCCGAGTCATGAGAACAGAAAATATTAATCAATCGAATCATAGGACTTCCCGATCTCGACCTTAGACTAATGAGTGAATCTACCGGTGTACAGGCTACATCGCAGGGGATCAAGCGTAGCACAAAGCACATGAGTTCCACAGACTCGTTCTTACACTGGTCAATGATGGACTTCATTAACCTTAATAAATATAGCCCAATCATTTATTTAAGATGTCTGATGAAATGAAAAACGGTTAAAAATAATAATCCAATAATTTACGCATATTTTATTTGGGCTATAACCCTGGTCACTGTCACGGATCAGCCAGTGGCCAGTCGGGGCCACTGTTTTGATTTAGGTTTTGGGGCTTTTATTTTGAGTTCGTGCACGTTTGTTTTTTTATTTTGGTTTCAGCTGTCTTGTATTTAATGACATTGATTATGTTCTGTGATTGGTTTTCTGTCTGTGTGTATTTAAGTTCAGTCCATATGGACCTCTTTATCGGTCCAACGCCTCATTTATCATCTCATTGAAATTTGTTAGTTCTATCTGTCTTGTCTCCGCTAGCCAGCTAACTAAGCCTCTTAGTTAGCTAGTGTAGTTTTTCTGTTAATTTATGCTGTATATTTATGTTGCATGTAGCACCTTGGTCGTGGAGGAAAGTTGTTTCGTTTCACCGTGTACTAACCGTATATGGTTGAAATGACAAATAAAGCCTTTGAACTTGAACTTAAACTCATGTTAGATGTACAGCCCTGTATTCAGGTATCGGCCATCGTGCCAGGTTTCTGTTCTCGTTCTCGTTTTGCTTTAATAAAGAGCCTGAAGTCATGGAAGCCTACCTGCCTCGTTACTGTGATTCCAGGGGTAAATCACGGCAGCGAGTTAACCCCCGCAGCCGTGACAGATGGACCGATCACAACCAAAGAGGCATATCGGGCTACGAGCCCGCAGGCTGGAGCTCCACCCCTAAGGACCTAGTCCTAGGGGTCGGGTCTGCAGTCCTGCCGAGTGGAGAAAGCTGGAATGTGGACCCAGCTCAAGGGGGAGCCGACGGGGCAAAGTCGGTACACGATCCGAGAGCTGTTGAATGGTGGAGAGTTGGAGGAAAGTGACGAGGACCAGTGGTGGTCCTGGAGGTACGGGTGGTTCGGCGGATCCCCGGGTCCGGAGCACTTTGTGGATCCCCACGTCTCCAACTCGACCACGGATGAGAGCCAGGATGAGGCCCGCGGAGAGAGTCTCAGGCCGGAATGCAGAGCAGGGCTCGAGGAGAGCCAGGACAAGGCCCGTGGAGAGGGTCTCAGGCCGGACTGCGGAACAAGGCTCGAGGAGAGCCAAGGCGAGAGCCATGGTGAGGGTCTCGAGCCGGTCTGCAGCGGAGAGCCTGCAGGGAGGCTCACGGCAGGGTGCTCAGGAGGGCTGGGGACACAAAGCCTGAACTGTGGGACTAAGAGCACCTTGCCAGCCGAAGGCCTCCCTGATGGTGGTACGGCCACCACGGACACTGAGGTGTTCCTCAGTGAGGGACTCGGACCACCGGACCAGGACGGCATCCAGGGGTTCTCACCCGCATCATCTGGGCTGGAGGGAAGCCAGCCCGGCCCAGGACAGTGGGGTAATGACGTGAGGGGTGAGCAGCGACGCTGTCCTTGCCGCCGCCGTGGTGATACAGAACATGATGGAATAATACAAATAATAAGTTAATTATATGATCTAACATTAAAACCTTTATAAACATCATTATTAGACCCATTATAGGTTGTTGGTCTAATATTACGCTAAATGATGCCTGAATGAGCTTTGTCTTGGCCATTATCTCTTTCACTTGAGAGTGGATATAGGTCTACTAGGTCAGGTTGCCATGGTAATTTGACTGGCCGCTGTCAATTTGGCAATAGTGACTCAAGTGATTGGCAGATCCGAATCACTTTACTGAGTGACTCAGAGGGAGCCGAATCCGAAAAAGGATCTGAGTATCCCAGCTCTAATGACTACAGACCTGTTGTCTTGACGTCTGTGGTCATGAACGCATGGTATTAGCCTATCTGAAAGACATTACAGAACACCAGTTGGACCCCCTGCAGTTTGCCAAACAGGGCAAACAGGTCGGTGGATGATGCAGTGAATATGGGGCTGCATTATATCCTGCAACATCTTGACCATCCCGGAAATTATGTCAGGATCCTGTTTGTGGACTTTAGTTTGGCATTGTGCCTGAACTGTCACCTGCTAACTTACAGACCGGAAGCAGCAAGTGAGTATGGGGGAGATCACTTCTGAAACACGGCTCCTCAGTATTGGTGTCCTCTCCCCACTGCTCTTCTCCCTCCACACGAATGATTGCAGATCCAGGAACTCAGCTGTATAACTCCTGAAGTATGCAGATGACACCACAGTCATTGGACTCATTCAGGATGATGATGAGTCTGCATACCGTCAGGAAGTTGAGCGACTGGTACTCTGGTGCAGTCAGCACAAGATGAAACTGACAAGAACTTCAGGAGACATCTGTCAACGCTGCTCCCCCTAACCATATCAGACAGCCTGGTGCTTACTGTGGAGACCTCTAGGTTCCTGGGTACCACCATTTCCCAGGACCTGAAGTGGGAGACCAACATCTCCTCCATCCTCAAAAAGACCCAGCAGAGGATGTACTTCCTGAGGCAATTGAGGAAATACAGTCTTCCACAGGAGCTGCTGATCCAGTTCGACACAGCAGTCATTGAGTCTGTCCTGTGCTCCTCCATCACAGTCTGGTATGGAGCAGCCACTAAGCAGGACTGCAGTCTGCAGTGGACTGTACGGACAGCAGAAAGGATCCTGATGCCCCCTGCTCTCCATCCAGGACGTGTACCTCTCAAGAACCGGGAAACGGGCAGGGAAAATCATCACAGATCCCTCACACCCTGGACACAGATTCTTTGACGTGCTGCCCTCTGGCAGACAATATAGAAGCCTGCAGTCCAGGACCAGCCAACACAGGAATAGTTTCTTTCCCCTTGCCATCTCCCTCCTAAACAGCTGAACTCCCTCACTGTAAAACACCTTCAGCATTGCAAATGCACTTCATGTACACTCTGGTATATACTTCTGTAATATTGTATTTTCTGTATATAAGATTTAGATTGTTT
>JBBPCW010000154.1:182521-195677 GCA_037974425.1 Phenacogrammus interruptus
TTTGAACTCAGTTTAATACATTACCCTTAAAGAAAATGTAAATATAAACCAGAGGTTTAAATACGGAAAAGTCAGGAACGAGAGAGAAACAGAGAGAGTAAGAGAGAGCGAGAGAGAGACAGAGAGAAAGAGAGAGAGAGAGACAGAGAGAAACTATTGAAACAACAGCCAAAAACAGTGAAAAGGTCAATGTCATGTGCCCTTGAGCATCAATTACAGCTTGACCATGACGTCTCATGCTGTTTACAAGTCGACTTATTGGCTAACACTCTTCTTGAAGAGCGGCCCTTAGGTCATTGAGGTTCTGGGGTACAGAGTTACAAGCCTGTACACAGCGACTAGGTTTTCTATGGGATTCAGGTCTGGAGAAATGCAGGCCACTCCATTCGAGGTACCCCAGTCTCCAGCAGCTGTTCCAGCAGCCGATGTGACCTTGATGAGCTGGAGAACTGTCACCCACGAAGAAAAAATTTTGCAGGTACCCTTGCATGTCGTATAGCATGCAGACAGTGCTGATGTACACTGGTCATCAGTGTGGGATGTGGTCGAAGGACCTTTATGTATGTATTGTTCAAGTCATGGATCAAACACCTGTTGTGAATTTTGCTGTATGACCTGTGCATTTTTATTTAGCTCCATTAAAATACAAACATGGATTTGGAACCAAAAGAATGATATAATACATGATCACTGCCATCTCTTAACAGCTGGAAAGATAAATCTACAGGTAGGAGAGTTTGAATTGATCACATGACATTAGAACTTACATATCAAACCCAATTCAGAATGGTGTAATTATTTGAAAAGCATTATATCAGAATATATATTTTCTTTAAGTCTGAAATGTCTAGCGAATTATCTTCATCTATACAGGGCCTTACACACTTTTTTCACACTGTAAATATTGTATTATCCTGTTGTCCCTAAGTGTACTAGTCCTGTAAGTTCCTCGGTAATCTAATGACTAGAAATGCATGAAAGGAACTTTATGGCCTGCCGAGTGTGACAGATAAACCGGCCAGCAGAGGGCATGCATGCAGCACTTCACCAGTCAACACAGAGAAGGAGCCTTTATTTCTTTTAATTAAACCTTTCCATAAAAACCTATTGATAAATATTGTGAAGTCACCAGTAGATGAACACAATATGACAAATTTTGAAATAATGGTGAATAACTCAAAAAAGATTGCAATGCATTATAACATTAATGCATTATATACACTAACACAATGGTTCCCAACCTAGAGATCACAGGGGGTGCACACAATTTTGTCTGCACTAAGGTTACCAAAATTATATTTGTACACATTCAATTCATGAAATCCCAATGTCTGAGAAACGTAAAAGTACCGGTTGCTCATCAGTAGCAAAGAAGAAAACAAGGCAATATCTCGAGAGTTACCTAGATTTTGGTTTTACTGAAGGACAGGAAAGTCTATCTTTATTCCTTATGTAAGGTGTGTGTGTCTATAAAAGAGTATAAGAACAAAAACCTACAGCTGCTGTTTATTTTTTGCAATAAAAGTCTGTAATTAATCTCTTAATTCTTTTTGTGTCTATGCGAGTTGAGGTTGAGGGGCCTGGCTTGTCTTGGACACAGGCATGAGGGGCTTCAAGGAAAAATGTTGGGAATCACTGCATTAATATATACTATATGGACAAAAGTTTTGGGACCCCCTGTTTTTCAGGGTTTGGATTTACTTCCAGGGAAGGTAAATCTTAATGCTTCAGCAGACCAAGAGATTTTGGACAGCGCCATGCTTCCAACATTGTGGACACAGTTTGTGGAAGAACCTTTTCTATTCAAGCATAACTGTGTCCCAGTGAACAAAACAAGGTCCATAAAGACCTGGCTGGATGAGTTCAGTGTGGGAGAGATTGACTGGCCACACAGAGCCCTGACCTCAACCACATCCAGCACCTTTGGGATGAACTGGAAAGGAGATAGTGAGCCAGACCTTCTTGTCCAACCCCAGTATATGACTCTACAGTAAAAAAGGGCACAAATTCCCACAGAAACTCCAAAATCTTGTGGAAAGCTTTCCAAGAAGAGTGGAAGCTGTTATTGGTGCAAAAAGGGACCAACTTTATATTAAAGTTTATGTATTTAAATGCAATGTCGTTAAAGTCCCTGTCTGTGTAATGGTCAGGCGTTCCAATACATTTGTCCAAATGGTGTATACATATATTTGTATATAATGTATGTATAATAGTGTATACATACATTCTCACCTGTCCACTCGATTCCAGTCCATCTAAATTCGAACTATAGGCACTGCTCTGAAGAATCTCCTTGCAGCTAGCCACACATCTGAACACACAGACACACACACACTGCTGTCAATAAACTGTCTCATTGCACTTCCTCACATAAACTAAAGTCATTCAGAATGTGACTGATAACATTAAGCATAAGTATTATATGGCATTCCAGTACCATTTGGTTAATCAAATAAACTGTGCTTGGGGGACATTTTTATGTTCTGTTCCAATTTACAAACATCCTTAATGCTCGGGGTCAATTTGACCCCAGCAATTTAAACCTCCAGAAAAGAATTTAGATTTAGCTGAGAAGAGATTTAGCTGAGAAGAGACACTGGGTGTGTTGGGAGAAGGATGCTGAGGTCAGACACTGAGAAGGATGCTGAGGATGGAGAGGCAGGGAAAATGAGAAGAATGCCGCATAGTAGGATGCGGTGAGGGAGGACATGCAGGCAGTAGGTGCAAGAGAGGGAAACTAACCATCAGTGTTTCTCTCACTCCTACAGGTCTGATTATGTTCAGTTATGGCCCTAAAACAGAGGTAAGTTTTTGGTGATTATAAAATTGCATATTACAGTGCCTCAATATGCCTCTAAACAACCAAAACAAATATGTAATATTATACTTCTTATATATTTTATGAAACAGCAAAACAAAGAACACAAATGTGTACAAAATATGGACAGGACGTTGAAAACATGTTTACCGAGTTTGTCCCCATTAAATTAAGAAAAGTCATTTAATATGAAGTAAAAATGATTGGTGTCAAATTGAAACACTTTTAACATAAGGGTAAAAAATGGCTAAGAGCTAGTGTGCTAGTTTCTACTTAGCCTAGCAGCTCTGTGCTAAACCCATTTCGTATTTTAGAAACAGGGCCACAAAGAAAGAAATGTGTCCAAAACATTGGTAATTTAGCTTATATTTTAAGCATACTGTCATATGAGGGAGAAATTAGCTCTAAAGCTCACGCAGATACACAATGTGGACAGAAGTATTGAAACACACGTTTTTCAGAGTTTGGCTTGGCCCTCCGACTTTCAGATGAAGGGCAAACTTCAGCAACGACATCATGGTCAGGCGTCCCAATACTTTTGTCCATATAGTGTAGCTAGTTAGCTTAGGTAACCCCCCTAAAACAGGGCTGTTCGTGTTTTCTGGCTTCGTTATATTAAAATGTTGGTATTTATGTACTGTTTAATATTTTGTGTCCATATCTAATATTTGGGCAGTTACAACTGCTTTGAACATTTTAATAGCTTTATGTAGTGTGAAGGAGAAATTAGCCATCGGTAGTGCCATGTAAACATCAGCATCAAAGCTGAAGCAGATATATCTGAAGGCTTTTGTGGGAATAAAGTAAAGCAAGGTAGAAAACGACAAAATACTAATGCAAATGCCTTCCAGCAGTGTTTTTTTTTAAACTAAACGTCTTCCAAAACTACCTTAACTAATATGTAAACAACACTGTACGTCATGCTAAGCTACACTGACCAGCTTATTATGTGAAACACACCATGAGAACCAGACCTTCTGAGCCTTCCGAGACGTTCGTTTCGTTTTCCTCCAAGAGAACACGTTTTACTCCCTGTGAGAAAATGACACCCCTGCCCCTTCCGCTTAACTCTGCTGGGTGTGTTGCAACTTCTTCCCCCCAATTTTTTTATTTTTTAACCATCGTGAGATATGTTTGCTTTTTTGTACAGAAACCAGTCAAAATTTGTAAACTGTGAATGGTATTGATATTCACACATTTTGATATTCACACATAATAGTATGTTACGGTAGAAGTACTGAGTTAGAGAAGCGCTAATCTGGTATCGCTGATTTGGGATCAGTAAGTGGGCATGCGGAAGAAAAAACTGACCCTGGATCAGCCGTGAACAATCAGGTCTGAGGTCATCTTCGCTACGATTAATTCAAAGTGGAACGTAAATCAGACTAAAAACAATCTAAAAAACTGCGTTCTTGGACCCCTAATAAATAAAAAAAATCAAACTGATGGAACGAAAATGATTTCAAAAGTTTACAAATATTTTTCCAAAATCTCTTTCCAGTAAATCAATCAATCAATCAATCAACCAGCCAATCAATAAACAAACAGGACAAAAAGTTATGTTAACATAAAAAGCTTAATTCACACTCAAATCTATTCAGTGTTTCATTGGTAGCCAATGAAAGTTAAAAAGGTGTTCAGTGTAGGAGCTGTAGGAACAATAAATAATTACAGTAATCAATATGTCACCCAAGTCTGAGCGGCCTGTACTCTACCTTGCGCTTACACTCCACTGGCTATTTTATTAGAAACACCAACCACACAGATGCACCTTAAATGTTTATAAAAATAGCCCATCTGTTGCTACTAAATTTAATAGTCCGCTCTACGTTTGCCATCAGTGGACCAACCAGATATCGTGTTGGACTGTGAGTATAGCAGTGATTATGGTAGCTGCATGGTAAGGACTGTGGGGCACCAGGGCCCCATGAAATACCAGCACCAGCACCACGCACCACCATAGCAGTACCATATGAGTGTCACTGCTGTGTTGAGAACAGTCCACCACCCACACTGCAGAAAAATTATTTGTTACATCTGAAACCATCTGAAAACTAGTCAATATATCCAAAACCTCTCATTTCTTTTACTGTTTTAAGAATACTACACAATTGTTCAACTTCTTTCTAAATTGTTCTTTTTGTTTTATATTTTGTTATCTTCTTTTATCTAGCGATATTATCCTTTACTGTCATTTTGCTTGCTTTAAAATGTGATGGAAAAAATGTAACTTCCAAAAAGTAATGCTTGAAATCAGCTTGAAATTAATAATCTTGAGAATGAGTGAAAATCAGAATAAGACCATTTCTATATATGAAAAAGACTTAAAACAAGTAAAAATGTCTACAATTCTATGCTATTAATAGGGGATGATAAGTATCCTTTGTAATTATTGTTACCTGCTTATAGTTTTACAATAGATTCAAAATGAGAAATATTAGACTAAATTGACTGATTTTAGATCAGTCTTAATATATAATAGAAAATATAATATATCATAATATATATCATATATATTATGACACAGTCTTGTACTGTTCTTACAACAGTCTTGAAATGAGACTATTGACCAGTTTTAAGATATAATTCTGGGCTAGTTTTGGCTAAGATATCATTTTTTGCAGTGAAAATAAGCAGCGGCCCTGTGGTGCAGCCAGACTAATGTATTGTGTCACAACAAATGGGTCAAGTCTGTAACTGTGAACTAAAATGTACCTCTGTGGAAGGGGTTTCTGATAAAATGGCCAGTAAGGTGGGTTTACCTAATAAACTGGCAACTCAAGACATGAACGCAGCCTGGTTGACAAATACTGGTCTAACGTATAAAACTTGACATTCCTTATTGTGAGAGCGGAGCCAGAAATCGCAGGGTGGGCTTCAGGCCTAGCTCTGCTGAGAGTGAGCACTGCAGAAGGGAGGCTCTGGATGGGGCTAGAGTCCAGTTGAAAGGCCACATCTCCAGGTTAGAAGGAGATGATGGGCCCTCAGGTTAATCATTAATGCACAGAATCTACTGCCAGTCTTCTGTAAATAAGATAAATGCCCCCAAGGCACTCACCCTTGTGACGTACCATTTCAGCCCCAGCACAGCTTTAATTAACACTGGAAGGTGTTACCTGTTTCCGCAGGTCCACGTTTGGACGCGGAGCAAATGCTTTTCAGAAAATCTTTGTTTAAACCATAGCAAGGAGGAGAACATCTGTTTTATTTCACCTTTTTTATCAGCAGGTTATTTCCTACAGAACCTGAGATGCGCATCATTGCTGAACTGGATCTGTGCTTTAGACTGGATCTGAATTTTGGATGAGAGCGTAATGATTTTTTAATTTTAAGCTTTTTTTTAATATAGCTCTGGTTTCCCTTTCTCTGTAAAATGCCAATGAAAAGGAACAGTGAGAGTCCTATGAAGAATAACTCGCTTTATCAGCTTCAGCCACCACAGCCTAAAAGAACTTACAGCAGTGCTGATGTTCACCCAGCCAGCACTGATGAGCAGCAGGACCCCAGAAAAAACATGTTCTTCAAGGACACGTTCGAAGAGGAGGAGGAGGATTCAGGAATTAAATCAGGCAAGTTGAATCGTTTAAATTTTTTTTATTTCTGTCTTGCAAGCATTAGGGGTATAATAAATAAATAATGACCAAAATCTAATTCCATTAAGTTATCAGTGTTGCTTTTCTTCTCCTGAAAGCTCAGTGTTTAATAGATATGAGTTTTGTGCAGTATATGGTATATTGACCTACTTTGGTATTCAATAAATGGAATTAATTCTTTGAAGAAACATTCTGACCTACAGCATTCAGTAATGAATATTTTCTTTAAAACAAGGTCCTTTCTAATGATCCACTACATTTTACTGCGAATGAGACGGAATGAGTGTGAAATGAATCTCGTTTTATCTGACAGAGGCTGAGGAAAGCAATGGGACCATTTCTTCTGAAGAGGATTTAGAGCACCTGGAATATTCCAAGAGCTTCGCTCTCAAACCAACAGTGGCAAAGAAAAGCATCAGTCAGATCATTAAGGACAAGAAGAAGCAGACCCAGCTGACACTGCAGTGGTACTTTGTTGAATTTCTCCAAGCTGATGTGACTCCACTCTGTAAAATTACAGTGAGAACACCTTTGCCAGGAAAACACCTCAGTATTTTCTTCATTTTGGTATTTTGTCAATTAGGCTTGAGGAAAACTATATCGTCTGTGAAGGAGTCTGCTTGCCCCGATGCATCCTCTATGCGCATTATCTGGACTTCTGTCGGAAGGAGAAGTTGGATCCTGCTTGTGCTGCCACCTTTGGAAAAGTAAGCTGCATTGATTTCTATAGAGAAATGATTTAGAGATTGAGATCCTATAATAAGACTGAACTGGGGTTTAAATCTGAATGATTGTAGACCATACGGCAGAAATTTCCCCTCCTCACGACCCGGAGGCTTGGCACCAGAGGCCACTCAAAGTAAGACAGAAATAACTAACAAAAATAAATAACAAATAATCATTTACTAGCTGTGCTTCTTTTGTCTTTAAAGGCTGTCAGTGCTTGATCTCTTCAGCAGTTCTTTGTGTGTTGCAGGTATCATTACTACGGTATAGGGATTAAAGAGAGCAGCGCGTATTATCACTCGGTGTACTCAGGAAAAGGCCTGACAAGGTGAATTTAAACCTCTTAATCTTTAAGCTTTATGTTTATTCATAATTGTATCTGGGGAAATTTGGAAAGAGAGCTGATTCTAGGAAATGATGAAAAATCAATCAATTTTTGTAAATGTTCTGGGCTTGTTTTGACTTTACATTGTTCAACTTTACATTTCGTGTAAAGAGAATAAGACCATTTCTATATATGAAAAAGACTTAAAACAAGTAAAAATGTCTACATTTCTATGCTATTAATAGAGGATGATAAGTATCCTTTGTAATTATTGTTACCTGCTTATATTTTTACAATAGATTCAAAATGAGAAGTATTAGACTAAATTGACTGATTTTAGATCAGTCTTAATATATATTAGAAAATATAATATATCATAATATATATAATTTATATTATGACACAGTCTTGTACTGTTCTTACAACAGTCTTGAAATGAGACTATTGACCAGTTTTAAGATATAATTCTGGGCTAGTTTTGGCTAAGATATCATTTTTTGCAGCGAAAATAAGCAGCGGCCCTGTGGTGCAGCCAGACTAATGTATTGTGTCACAACAAATGGGTCCAGTCTGTAACTGTGAACTAAAATGTACCTGATATTTTTTAACAGATTTTCTGGGAGCAAACTCAAAAATGAGGTTAGCACTTCTTTGTTTTATGTGTGTAAAAGTTCGATTTGACCCGCTATCAAATTGTGTTCTAGTGAAAATAGTGAACCAACAGAAATTGTTATCGTCTGATAATTTAGTTTATTTGCTTCTTAAAAATGAAATGTGGCATAACTTTATCCCAGGCTGCATTTTATAAGGTGTTTTATATTGTTTTAATATGTTAAATGTAACAAATAACAGTATATATATATATATATATATATATATATATATGTATTTATACACACACACAATAGTATTTGTGTATTGACTTGTGTAGAAGTGTGTTCTCTGTAGTCAGTGTTGTCAGTGTGCATTGATTTTCACTTTAACAGAATAATTGCATAATCATCCTGTATCATTTTTGGCACCACTGGTCAAATATGGTCAAATGTATGCTGTTTATTTTGTGATTCACAGGGAGGCTTCACGCGGAAATATTCTCTAAGTTCTAAAACCGGAACGTTACTTCCAGAATTCCCAAGTTCTCAGCATTTAGTTCTGGACGACTCTGTTTCCAAAGAAAAGGTTTGTTCACTGTCATTCATGATCATTTGGTGAACTCTAGTCATATTTTAGAGCTCTACACATCCCACTTTATTCACTCATGCGTTCCTTCTTTCAGGTCGACACACTGATAATGATGTACAAAACACACTGTCAGTGCATTCTCGACAACGCTATCAGTGTCAACTTTGAGGAGGTACTATTTTACCATTCAAAAGTATAATCCACTTGGCTCTCTTATGTCAGAGGGCTCAAAGGTCCGATCATAAATGTGTTTCAGATCCAGAACTTCTTGCTTCATTTCTGGCAAGGCATGCCTGACCATCTCCTGCCTCTGCTGGAGAATCCAGTAATTGTGGACATCTTCTGTGTGTGTGACTCCATTCTTTACAAGGTGTGTGTAACGCTGTGTGTTGGGATGTGATCTTGAAACAATGTGGAGACAGCGCTCATGAGAATCTGTGTATTTTTTGCAGGTATTGACTGATGTTCTCATTCCTGCAACAATGCAGGATATGCCTGAAAGGTTTGTGTTAAAACAAACATCAGCCATTGCTTAGTATTCTGTAGGTTAATCCATGAACTGACATGTGATATCCATGTTTAGTGCTGATGTGTAATTTTAGGTCGATTTGTCTAGTCTTTTGGCAGATATTCGCAATTTTGCGAAACACTGGGAGCACTGGATGATGTCTTCTCTGGAAAATCTGCCTGAAGTCCTCTCAGAAAAGAAGCTGCCCATCGCTCGTCGCTTCGTGTCCTCGTTAAAACGCCAAACGTCCTTCCTACACCTTGCACAGGTCAACAGCTTCAGCTGCTCTTTTAAAGGGCCCATATCATAGAAAACGTATATTTTCTCACAGATTTGAAATGTCATTACAAAAGTGTAAAAGCTGTAACTAAGCTGCAAAAAAACAGACCTTTTTGAATGTATTGGATTTCACATAAACCCACATGCAAAAACACACACATATAAAATGACTTCACAAACCTATATAAATATATACTCAAAATCTTTATTTGTGAGTCTTAATGGCCTAGTAACAAAAACATCCTATTTTTTAGAGATGAAGAACTGTTTAAAATGGTAAACATTCATTCTGACTGATTTGCTACATAAACCAACACAAACATTAAACATGGACCTTTTGGGGGGGCACCTTAGAGGAAAAATTATGACTGTTCTTCTCTTTTTTATCTTCAATGTATTTTTTCTGTAGATTGCGAGACCAGCACTTTTCGACCAAAGCGTTGTGACTTCCATGGTGAATGACATTGACAAAGTAGATCTAAACAGCATCGGCTCCCAGGCGCTCCTTTCAAACACGAGCGACCAGGACCTGGATTTCTACTCTGAATGTGAGTCCCCACTCTCACACTGTTGTCTCGGGAGACTGTTGGATAACATGTCATCTGAAAACATCCCTTCTGCTTTTTTCTATCTAATAGATGATTCGATCTCAGTGTTTCAAGAGTTGAAGGACCTCCTGAGGAAAAATGCCACAGTGGAGTCTTTCATTGAGTGGCTGGACTCTGTGGTGGAGCAGAAAGTCATTAAGGTTGGTTGTAACTAAGATCTACAACGAGTGGTGCCACATTTCCTGTCACTGTTCGAATGATCTCTTGCTGTTTTCTTGCTTTTTTCAGCCCAGTAAACAGAACGGCCGCTCTGTTAAAAAGAGAGCACAGGATTTTCTCCTCAAGTGGAGCTTTTTTGGGGCCCGAGTGATGCACAACCTCACATTAAACAATGCAACAAGCTTTGGTAAGTCCACAAGCTGAGAGACACAACCCATCCAAGTATGTTCTGCATTCGTAGTTTAAGGTTTTGCTTTTCCCACAGTGTAAACCTTCACAGCAGTTTGGCTACAAAACCACAAAGTGCCGTAAAATGTAGTGACCCGTCCTAAATAAACAACTCTTTATCTTGTGGACGCGTGTGCACTGATTAGGAAGGGCCTGTCCTCGTCATTTTAGCTTTTGATGGCCCTGCGGACACACAAAAGCCAAACAGCTTCACATGGAGAGGCCATCACATGACCTCGCCGAATACGCAGAAGGCTGAGCTGGAGTATAAGAGGGAGAGTGTAAAATAAAAAGCCAAAAAAGCCCAGCAGGACTTTACAGTTTTTAACCTCTGACTTTTTCACATCAGATCAGTAGAGTGTGCTCTCCTTCACCTCTGCTTTCACTAGATTTTAAATGGCACCATCACCGTCTTTCATCTTTCTTTTGCTGTGGTCGATTAGAGCAGCTTTCTTCATCATTGCTTGGGCAGATTTTAGTGTGGTCTTTCACAGGAAAACATAAATGCTGCTTTTAAAAAGAAACATCAAGGATGTGAGCAGAGGTCAGGTCAGGTCTGTTTGCTGTTGAGTTTCCAGCTGAGAGGGGAAAATCTCTTTCCCACCAGACCACCCAAAATCTCTTTATCTGTTTGTTTCCAGTTTATGCTCTAAATGTAAAATTATGTCTCATCTTCTATGTGGTGGATGTTCCTTGATCATCGAAATGTATAAAATGATGCTGTATTCTGTGCAAATTATGCAGCACTGTCATATGTAAATGTTATTAAATATTCACCTGCAGTCTAAGCCCAGAGGGGTCTTATCAGTTAAGTTCTGTACATTTCTATCAGTATCTTCTCTCAAATGATCCATTCTGTAACTCTTCATAATGTCCTCTTCAGGCTCGTTCCACCTCATTAGGATGCTGCTGGATGAATATATTTTGCTGGCGATTGAAACACAGTTCAATAACGACAAGGAGCAAGACCTTCAGAACCTCCTGGACAAATACATGAGAAATGCAGGTACTGATGTTGTGTTATTTCCAGAAATTCAAAGCCTATTCTTTTAGCTCAGTCAATCATCATGTTTTGTTTTTTTTTTCAGATGCCAGTAAGGCAACGTTCACAGCTTCCCCGAGTTCATGCTTCCTGGCCAATCGTAGTAAAACAGGGATGGTGTCCAGTGATTCCTCTGTTAAGAATGAGACCCATCCAGAGTATTCATATCCATCTGTGCCAGGCAATCCGCATGGGCTGGGAGCCAATATGGTGGTGTATCAAGGGATGGAGCCAGACACCTTCACTCTATCTGGTATTCATTCAGTTTAAACGAATCTCAGCTAATATGTACTCAGCGTAGAAAATGTAGAAAAGTATACAAACTATGTAGAATTAAAAACACCAATGCAGTTATGATATATAAAAAATAAATATTCGCCTGTAATGTAAACCCAGATGGTTGTGGGTTCTATTTAGTGTTTCTGTACATTTCTTTTGTTTTTTATCCATTTATGCTTGCACAGTGTTTTTGTTACTATTGTGACCTTGCTTTGGGACTAACAAGTGTTTCTGTCTTTCCATCCACCCATCTATCCCTCCATACATCCATCCATCATCCATCTCTCCAAACATACATACATCAATTTATCCATCTATCCACCCATTCATCAATCCATCCATCTGTCCATCATCCATCTCTCCACCCATTCATCCCTCCGTCTGTCGAACCATCCATCATCCATACCTCCCTCCATCCATCACCCATCTCTTCATCCATAAATCCCTCCATCTATCCATCCATCATTCATCCCTCTATCCATACATCATGCATCCCTCCATCCATCCAATGTGCCATGTCCCCCAACAAGGACAACTGGACTACACCCAGAGCAGTGGCCCTCTAATCACTCCTCCCATTTCTCCAGCCATGGCCAACCGAGGCAGCGTCATAAACCAAGGCCCCATGGCTGTGAGGTCACAAAACAGCTGCCCCATCCAGCCTCATGTGCCCTGCCAGGCTTTCCCGGAAACCATGTGCCAAAACCTACCCAGCTCCACCTCCAGCTACTACCTGAGCTCCTCCACCTACCAACCCACCAGCCTCCCCCTGACCCAAACCCCAACCTCAGCCTACCAGTCTCGCGTGGAGGGGGGGCGGTACGCGTCCTTCAGCGGGGAGCAGCTGGCCAAGGACTGCTTCAGCAGCAGCTGCAGTGCCGTACCCTACAGCTCCAGGACTTCAGTGAACTACTCGTCCGTCGCTGAGCCCACCATGGAGACCCAAGGAGTGCAGATCCTGGACACGACGGGGTACAGCTTCGTAGGAGGAGGATGTTCAGGCCCAGCTTACACCAACAGTGGTGAGAAAGTTAAAGTAGTTTATGAATTTGGGATGGTAATTTTGGTAATCTGTAACTTTTTAAATCATGTTGTTGTTTTATTTTTTTTCGCCTGGCAGGCTACTACGGGAACAGTGGCTACGTGGACAGTCAGAGGGTGAGCTCTCTGATTGACCAGCATGTGTCTGTGATCAGCAGTGTGAGTTCTATTCGCTCTGTCCCTGCGTACGCCGATGTCCACGATCCCCTCAACATCCTGAATGACACGGGCAGGAAAGGAGTGGGTTCATACTACACCGAACAGCCTCCATTAATTACACGCACAGCTGGTAAGGAAAAACACACACACACACACACACACACACACACACACACACACACACACACACACACACACACACACACACA
>JBBPCW010000154.1:201834-224953 GCA_037974425.1 Phenacogrammus interruptus
TCTCTCTCTCTCTCTCTCTCTCTCTCTCTCTCTCTCTCTCTCTCTCTCTCTCTCTCTCTCGCTTTCTCTCTCTCTCTGTGTCTTTCACACGCACTCAGCTCTTTGGCCCCCTCGTGCTCTTGGGTCGCTTCGTTTCTTCGTTCTCTTTTTCAGCTGTCCTACTAGAGTTACAGGGCCGTTTCTAACTTGGTGCCTGTCCGGCAGCACGGAGGCTCAACCACATGACTGTTGATTCATGGGGACGCCCATAGAGCTGTCATTTTCAGGGCAGGTGTCGAGAAACTGGCTGGGTGCCTGAGCAAAGAAAAAGATTCTGACCTCATCCTGAAATACTGCAAGATGATGGCCCGCTGGTCACAGGACCCAAGGTACGGACATAAAAGGGCTTTTCTAGGTACTGAAATGAAACCCGATCAAGTTCAAGCAAAAGTTGTACCCCGGAGTCTTACAAAGGGTCACAATGTATGACAGGGATGGTGGCCATTCATAAGGCTTTGTTTACATACACTCTTTAAAATGAAGGTTCCTTAAAGGTTCCAGGAAGGACATTTTAATTGTTTTTAAGCACTTTATTGTGGAACACAAGTAAGATTTTATAAGCACTTTGTGGTTTTTAAAAGTACATTCAAGTACACCATTTGGAGCTCTTCCACTGGACAGAGCATTTCTTACGGTTCTTGAAAGATCTACTAGTAAAGAACCATTACATTATGTGAAGGATCTTCATACCTTTCAAAATTAATCATTTTTGAAAACTTTGCCATAGAAAGTATCAAAGAGGAGCTAATTCTTCTTATGGTTTTACAAGTACATTCAAGCACACCAAGTGTGGTTCTTCCACTGGACAGACTTGCAGTTCTGCAAGTTTTTTGGAGGAATCATTGGGAAAGAACCATTACATTATGTGAAGGATCTTCATAGCTTTAAAAGGTTCTTCAAACTTAAAAATAGTTCTTCTATGGAGTCTCTCAAAGGGCCTTTAGAGCTGTGCAATGAAAATAACTGAAATTGTTCTCATGAAATCTGAACAAATAAACTGATAATGATGTTGCCACTGTTGTCAATATCATAAATTTTTCTGTCCGGTATGGTAAACCTACCCCCGGTGCATCTCCTGCTATGTAACACTAGAGATTTAACACCATGCTCGCTGACTGGATCTAGTTTTATTAAGACGCCACTGGAATCGGGAATTCTTGCCATACTGAATATGATCCGGCTAAGGCACACACACCATTATTTAGCACTCGCTGCATAACTACCAGCAACATATTTGGGAGCGGAACGAACCTATTACTCTCGGGGCTCACAGGCCGAGGTGCTGCATCACATGGAGGCAAATTCCTCGGTTTTGTTACTCAATTTAGAGGCAGATATTCATGGCGTCATTACAGATTTTGGCTGTTTGCATTCGTCCAAGCTGCCAGGGCCCATATGGGACTGGTTATGTGAAACGAGGAGAGGGGTGGGGACCACACAAGGCATCATGATCCTTTCTCACTTGCACTCATTCATTTTAGACTCTAGGATGGCGAATCAACTTCCAACTGTCAATGACATAAACGACCGTGGCCCACATCCTGGAAAATTTTAATCATGAGAGCTAACTGTTATGACCCCCTCTCAGCCTCATTATATCATCTACCATCCCCCTCACTACCAACACACACACACACACACACACACACACACACACACACACACACACACACACACATACACTCACTCACTCACCCCTGAAGTCCTGCTGAAGGCTTGAAGGCATGGTGGTTTAAGCTTAAGATTCCCAAGATTCCCCACAACATAGCAGCAATGCTTTAGAGAGTTTCTGCAGCTTGTTATGGAAGATGCCTGAGATGGTTCCTCTAGTGTATATTTTCATTTAGTCTGAATGCTTGGCACACTCTCATCATAAACAGAAGCCTAGGTAGACATAGATAGAATAGTTGCTTTGCCCTCCGTGTGCTGATAGAAACCCTTCATTAAGTTAACTAATTTACATAGCGGAGAGGCGATTTTACCGTCCCAAACCGATTCATGTGAGGTGGCTGAAGATTCATCTCGAACACTTCTCCTGGGCCTGAGGGGCTTCTCATCAAAATCCAGACTCACAAAAAACTTTTGTAATGTGCTGATAACAGAATGCATTGTAATATATATATATATATTTTTTTTTTTACAGTAATATTGACCACATTTTGAGACTTAGTTCTTATATTAGCACAAGCTTAGAAGGTTAATGATGCCATAGAGGAACCACATTTGGTTTTACAAAGAACTTTTTTTGCAAGTGTGGAGAACATGTTCAAGGCCTAAAGTACCTCACCCTAATATAAGTATAAGTTCTTTACCAATTTTAGATGTCTTTCTAGAATCTTTACATGATGTGGAGGTTCGTTCAAAGGCTCTCACATCTCATTAACAAAAAATGGTTTTCAAAAGAACCATCCATGGAAAGGTTCTTCGGGGAACCAAATGTGGTTCTACTATGACATTTTTCAAAGAACCATTTCTGGCTATTTTATTGTTGAGTGTATCTAATAGATGAGCATTGGTCATGACTATTGGGGAACAAATCAGGTAAAAATGACAGAAACGGGCTTCATGCTCACACATCTCCATGTGTTCCATGTGATTTCCTTTTTTTTTTTAACAAATCCACACATTTAAATGATTTTCTGACTTTTGCTCCAAATAACTTTTAAAATTTTATTTTTTACAGGTGTGATCCTAACAAAGCGTTTTCCAGGAGGATCAATTTTAAGATCCAAAATGCTAAACTGCGTTTGCTGAAAGGTGCTAAATAAAAGGAGCTGTGACTGATTGGCTGATAAAAGTCGTCCCGCTATTCTGAGAAGAAGCCTGTGACGAAAATATTGGCAGGATCATTCAAGGAAAAGTACTTGGCTTAAAAACATGTAGATGTTTTTGCATTCCGTTTATATTTCACGTCTTGTTTCAGTCCTGATATCTGGTCCCAAGGCAGCTGTCAAACACATACTGTTTTGTGGCCAACTTGTGTGTATTGCATTCTCCCCACGTCTGTCATGCACCTTGTTTCCAAGTATGGTCACTATGAGGGAGCTGTCACTGGGGGCCTTTGTGAGAAATTAATGGCCGACAGAGAAGGGCAAAGAAGTCGGGACAGCTGCCTCTGTTACCACCAGAGAGGGCCACTCCGTCTCCTCCACCACGCGCTTCTTTAAATTAGTCTTTTCTGTCCATGTGATTTTGCTGTCAGCAGCCGTCTTCCATATTTCTAGAGTTTCTCTCACACACTCCTGCCAATCAGAGCTTTGGCATCGACTGCAGTATTAAAATGGTTGATGTTTCATGTATGATAACATTGTGCACAATGTAGATTTAAACACTCAAAACATCACTGTATATGCTGTAAGAAATTGCTGTAAATTTACAGTAAAAGCAGCTGTAAAAAAAACACATTATGAGAAACACAGTTCAAGTTTAAAAACTGGATTTTACAGTACAGTTATAGATTTAAATTTAAATTAGATACTAAAAAAGTCCTTCTATAGATGTGCGTATACACTCCTGCCAGGCTTTGGCATCAACTGCAATATTAAAAGGATGGATGTTTCATGTACATAACACTATGAATAAAGCAGATTTAAATATAAACAAGACACAAAAAAAATTACACATTTTAATGCATGGATGTACATTTATGGTGAAAACAGACAATCGCTATAAAAATGAGGAATTTTGAGAAGAAGTTAAATATTGGATTTTACAGTAAAGTTATAAACTTAAATATAAATAAAACACTAAAAAACATTGAGAAAAGTTGCTAATTTACAGTGAAAACATGGCGGAGTTTGAGAGATACAGTTCAAGTTTCTTGTGAAAGTTAAAATGCGGGATTTTACAGCACAATTCCCCCTAAAGTATACTGGCAATGTAAAAAGCACACTGGGCAGACTCTCTCTGAATACTGTAGTGATGGGACAGAGCTCCTAGCGTTCCTTTTTTGTTTGCTTTTATTTTTTCATTTGACATGACAGTCAAGTGAAGTCAAGTTTATTTATAGGCCCCCTTAATCATAGACAAAAGTCATTCAATGTGCTTTACAGGAATCGAAAAAAAAATGAAGCAGAAAAATAGTCTGATATAAAAAATTAAAGGAATAAAATATATAAAAGAAAACATAAAATCAATAAAATAAGTTATTGCGTGCTTTGAATTTATATGTGTTCTAACCATGACAGCATTTTGTGTTCCAGTTAATTAGTTCTTCCCATGATATCAGGGTTAGCTTTCTAATCTTAATGACTGGTGTATGTGCAAGATGTGCTGTAATGTGATTTTCACATTGTGATAAACAGCAGGCTGCTATGCAGATGTAAAGATATCGTGATTGTTCTCTTAATTATGTGACTGACTGACATAGATTTGTTGTGGGGGAGGTTTGGACAGGGGTCCAAGAGACTACAAAGGGCTTTTCTCTCTCTGGAAGGGTGGGATAGACTTCTCCCCATTACGCAGTTTGATGTTCATCAGGATGGGGCTCTGATGTAATAAAATTGAAAGGTAATGTTCTGCTCCAAGTGTGTTGAACAGCCCAGTTATGATATGTTAATGTGGTTTGAAAATCTTCAGTGCTGCTTTACATAACTCAGATCAAAGCATGCACTTTTACCTAGTCTTATGACTGGAGAAGTCTCACCTAGTGGCCTGTGTTGGAGAAAATATTGGGGGAACGGGTGCTGTAATGGAATGATACAGTATCAGTGCTGTATTTTTCACAGTACTGATATTTACAGTACTGAGAGTGTATTTTTTACAGTACTGATACTGTATTATTTACAGTACTGACAGTGTATTATTTACAGTATTTACAGTTTATTATTTACAGTACGGACAGTGTATTATTTACAGTACTGACACGGCATTATTTACAGTACTGACACTATTATTTACAGTACTGACACTGTATTATTTACAGTACTGACAGTGTATTATTTACTATACTGACAGTGTATTATTTACAGTATTTACAGTGTATTATTTACAGAACTGACACTGTATTATTTACAGTACTTGCAGTGTATTTTTTACAGTACTGACAGTGTATTATTTACAGTACTGACACTGTATTATTTACAATACTAATAGTGTATTATTTACAATAACTACAGTGTATTATTTACAGTACTGACACTGTATTATTTACAGTATTTACAGTGTATTATTTACAGTGCTGACAGTATATTATTTACAGTACTGACACTGTATTATTTACAGTACTTACAGTATATTATTTACAGTACTGACACTGTATTATTTACAGTACTTACAGTGTATTATTTACAGCACTCACACTGTATAATTTATGGTACTTACACTGAACTATTCACAGCACTGATACTGTATTATTCCATTTGCCGTATAAATTCTGTGAATAAAACAGTACATTAATGTAGAAATGACTCTGATTCTTGATGCTTTCACAGTCATTAATAAATCAGCTACTCAGTTTATCACACATTGGACATATTTTTAAACTGAATTTTCCTATTAATTATATGGAACTTGGGTAGATTTACAGGGCTAGAATATAGGAATCATTTTTAAAGGTATCTGTTTTAAGTTACTGGAAAATCCACATTCCAAACCTCCATATAGACGTTTTGGTCCCACAGAATTAAATGACACAGAACTTCAGGTTCTGATGATGAGGGACCTTTCGGCAGAGTGTGTAAGGTGAGATGTTTGTCCAGAGGAGGTGCTCCAACTTCAGCCAAATGTCCTTTCACAATCAGCTAGCCATGGCAGCGGCTAAGTCATGCGAACACGGGGAGAGCGGACAGCCGTCGATTTACACACATCTGTCCACACTGACCCCTATAAATACACCACAAGTGTGACTGGAGGGATGAGACCGGCCTGGAATTCCAGTCCTGGCACGCCAGTGGGCTTCCTTTTAAACAATCAGATACACATTTTAAAAAGGAAAAACGGCACCATACATGAGGAGCACAGCCATGTAGTTCATTCAAGTGCATTTCAGAGCTAAAAATTACTTTCTCTGATTTTTTTTTATTTTTTTTGGCAAAAATATTTCATAGTCTTTCTTGTTTTTGGAAATTCCAACACTTTCTCTTTTAAATGATGCCACTTCATCAAATCCTTTGACAGTGGGATTGAAGTTAAAGCTCTTTCGTATTGCTGCTGAATGATGGCTGTGTTTCATGGCTGGAATGAGGGGCTTTCTGAAGGAAGATGTGCCGTTCCTCAGCCCTAATGGTCCTGCATAAAAGAGGTGCTGAAACGCGTTTCTCAATGGAGGGTTCAGGGAGCAAGGACACGCCTGCCCATTTGGTTTGTGTGGGCTTGTAAGGACAATAAAATCACATTTATATTGTGCCACATTGTCTACTGTAGGCACAAAGACACATTCACAGTCTTCTACTGCACCGTGTTTACCACATAATATGTGGCACGTTTGATTTTTGTTAACTTTTTTGACCATTTGAGTTGATTTTGAGCAACGTCATTAGTTAAAAAGCGGTAGCAGCATATCATGCTGCACTGATGTGTTGGAAGACTGATTTGAGATGCATTTGCAGAATGCATAAATATTTGATCATTCCTCTTATTTTATAATAGTAATGCAAACAGATTGTGCAAAAGTCTTTAGCCCCTATGCAAATTATTGGAAGCCATTTAGCAGTGGGTTTCTTTCTGCCAGCAAAAATGCAAGTGAACAGAAATGCAAATAACACAAGAGAACACAATAAAAAGTATCAAGATTATTTTTATTTTTTGTACGTTGATTAGAAGAACACAGGTTTGGTTCCAAATTTGGATTTATTAAATTCCATAAGCAACACACATCATTTAATTTACTGCAAAAAGAGCCAATTAGACAGAGTACTAGACAGAGCTACAAGAAATACTAACCTTCCGTGAGGAGAGAGGTATGGAAATTGTTAAGCGAGCACTTTGCTAAACACAAAACCATTGTTTACTGTATTATGGTTATTTGTATTTATTGTGGTATTAGCATTTTAAATCTAACCTCTCACTACCATCCAGTAGTAAACAGCATCATTTTCTCAAGGCTTTTGCACAGTACTGTAAATGTATTCTATGTGTGACATCATATAAGCGCAATAAGCATTAATTGGCTAATTTTAGCAGGCCATCAGGGAGGACTGGTTCTTGTCTGAGGAATGTAACAGTATCTGTAAAGCAGGGTTAGCAAATATGCACCTTTATTTAACAACTTTGCAAATCTTCATGAGAAGGTTCCCCTTACCCTTTCATCCCCCTCCCATACTTCAGCCACCCCCAAAAAGCTGTTGATCCCCCCCCAACATACACCCAGCTGTCTCCCAGATCACAGCACAGGCTGGTGATGGATGGCACATGACCATGACACCGCCCCGTCGGCCTGCACGCCTTTGTTGGAAGTGAGCATGTGTTGTTACAAGCGGCCCGCCCTAATTTTAACTGCTAATGGGCTCGGCCCTGCCTGGATTCAGGTCCTTGCCAGAAATAGGCCACTGACTGACAGTCATGGGTTTGACAAGGAGCTGGGCCTCCGGCCAAAACACATTTGAGCCGGGTGGAATTTCTTGCCCCTGTGAAAATGTGGCGCTAATAACTCCGTCTGTGATTTCTACCATCCCGTGTCCCACTTGCCCCCTTGTAACCTGCGCACTGTATCCCTCAGCCCCAAAACGTCTCCTCACCACAAGCTATAAATGCGCCTCCCCACAGAAGCGGCCGCAGGAAGGAATGACCTCAAACTGTATCAGATACTGGGTGACGTCTGGTTGTTGACACTGGGTAGGTATCAGATGCCCAGCATGTTTGTCACTAAAACCAAACCCACTTAGTGTGGCACTAGGGATGGCAAATAGAAGTGTTGATGAGATACACTTTATAAGTAATTTTCCTGAGTAGGTGCCATTCATGGGATGCGGTCACAGCAACCTGTAAACTCAAAATGAACATTTGAGAAATTCTCGGCAGCAAAGCTACATTCCTGCCTGTGAATTACTTTTCCCAACATCCTCCTAAACACACCACAGAAGAGCCATGCTGACAGAATCAGGAGAAGTAATATGGGCACTGTCGGTGGGCATTAGTGGTTAGGATACTTGCCTTTGCCTTTGGATCAAGAGAGCATGGGTTCAAATCCAACCTACACCTTAAACCCTTGTATTTCTGAGCACAACCCTTAATTTCAAGTGACTGTCACCTATAGTTAGGGAATGGAAGTTGCTTTGGATTAAATGTGTTGTTTTAATCAGCATTTTACCAACTGCACACTAACCAGAAGCCAAACCGAAGGCCATAACAATAGCAGGAAACTAAAGAACGTTTTGGTAAATTTTTATTCAGTGGAATCGTATTAGTATTTACAGGTTGCAAGGTTTGGTTGATACATCCTGGTGAGTTCTCCCACTGGTTAGTTCTTCAGTAGCTGAAGATGAATTGGACCAAAATATTTTCTAACCCTTCTAGACATTCCAGGTATGCCACTATCAAGCTGAGTCTAATCACATTACAGCTGCTAGAAAAGGAAAAAAGCTAGGTAGCTCTATCCCAAGACCAAAAAAACACTATAAAACTGCATTCAAGCTTTAAAATGCGTTCACTGTAAGCAAAACCTCATATCTCCAAAAAAGTAACTTTACAGGAGAAGACAAAAACTTCTCAATATCAGTTATTGTGGCAAGATGCATTTCTAGGCCATTTTGGATCTATTTTTGGATCTATATATGTTGGTCCTATGTATTTTAACTCCATGTAGACTGTAGCTGCTGCTTTCAAATGATGTACAAAATGAGCAAACAGTAAAACGAAGATATGTTCATGTTTGTCATAACCTTCAGACACATGATGTCTTTTACAGGTACAACAGTAACTGTGTGTGCAAAATAATTAATGCGCAGCAGTGTTAGGTTGGTACTTACATACCAAGAACAAACTCTCCCAGTTATCATCTAGCATAATTTAGAATGATCATAAATGTGTTGTTTTGACAGGGTTTGGACATCTATAGCCAAACTAAAGGCCTACCTTTAATATCCATGGTATCTTTAAAATCCCTTCAAGAAGATCTGACCATCACACTAACAAGGACTTTAACAACATTGCATTAAAATCCAAAGATTTTAATATGCAGTTTGTCCCCCTTTTCAGCTTTAACAGCTTTCACTCTTATTGGAAGGCTTTGGAGTTTTTGTGGGAATTTGTGTCCATTCATTCTGTAGAGCATTTATGAGGTCATACACTGATGTTGGATGAGAGGGTCTGGTTCATGATCTCCATTCCAGTTCATCCCAAAGGTGCTGGATGGTTCTTCCCCAAACTGGGACCACAAAGTTGGAAGCATGGCGCTATCCAGAATGTCTTTGTCTGCTGAAGCATTAAGATTGACCGTCTCTAAGGGGCCTAACCCAAACCCTGGAAAACAGGAGTGTCCCAAGACATTTTGTCCATATAATATAGGTGTAAGAACTTTTGGTACCAGAAAGAGACTTTCAATGGATGCTTTCATTAAAGGATCAATACTGTAAATGAGAAATGCGAGTGTGAAGAACATTTACACACTGTGCTTTACATAATGTAAAGGTCCCTAAAACCATTCACCCATTAAAGACCATTTAGAAACCTTTATCTGTGAAAGTGGATGTAAAATAGACTGCTATTAAATTAGAATGGAGGGCGATTTTTGACGGAAAGGATTTTCACTCCTGTTGAACAACATGTGATCTCTGGTCAGTTAGAGGTCAATTTGAGATTCCCTGTACATTTTCCTGAAACAAAAGCAATGATTGTATCCACACAGATATGGCCTTCCTTTTAATTTCTTTTTGATGAAATGAAGCAAAAGTTATTATGGAAGACTTTTATTAAACTCCTTTTCATGCTCTAACAGAACCACAAATTAATGCTCAATCAATGACTGATTGTTGTCGGTCATGTCAAAGCCCTTACAAGATGGAAGCCTTTATATTTTTACAGACTTTTTAAAATACTTCTGATCGTCTGAACTAGAATAAAGACCAGTGGCACACCAGTCAGAGAACTTTCAAGGTCTTCCCAGTACAGACTGCGCGAGTGCATTCAGGGCTCAGAGATGGCCAAACAGCTCTGCCGGAGCGTATGGTTATTCAAATATGAATTTAAATGGCTGGCCTTGCTTTTCTCAGTGTAAAGAATAACTTGAAAAACAAATGGAAATTGCATTTAATCAGACAGAAAGACACATGACACTCTTACAGTCCATTGACTTTGAATGTCTGGAAGGGAATTAAAAAAAAATAACACAACCCATACTCAATAAAAAAGAGACAATCGGTTTCTGTAATTAAACGCCAGTTATGAAAAGGAAAGTGATTAAGACTTATGTGAGTCTCCATCCTGGCACATTTCTGATACTGAGTTAACACTGAGGGTTAATCGGTTTTATTCAAGATGGAGGTCATGATTAATGTGATTTTCTCTATGTTCGAACTAAGGGCTTTTATCTTGAGGCATCTCCATACCAACAATAGATTTTATCCAGGTTGGCTTTTTTAATGGTAATTTTAATCACACAATTAAAATTAATTAATTACACTTAAAAATGCCAAACATATATGTGGCATGTGGGCTGATGACAAGTTATTTAATTAAAATTGTTATTTGTTGAATAATAAGCACTGACATATTAACCATAAGATTCTTGTAAATGGTAAAAATGCACTCTATCATCTTATAGCACCTTGCGAAAGTGTTCGGCCTCATTGACACTGACCAAAATTTTCTGAATTACAAATTAGACTTCCATGTGTTTTTGCTCTTACAATACATTTTCAAAGCCTGCAGACATTTCTAAGAATAAGAGCAAAATTTTGTTATTTGTGTGAGCAATTAAAGCCCTGTGCTCTGAAAGCTCAAGGCTTACATGGATTTTAAAACTTCCTAATAAGGACACAACTGCCTCTCAACAAGACAAGCATGATTAATACTGTGAACTATTTAATGAACTTCCATTAAAACAAAAAAGACATGGTTTAAGAATCATTGGACAGACAAGGAACTTGAATAAAGTAGTGCAGAAGGGCGTTTAGAAGCGTACTAAAAATTATAGACAATTTGAATAGAATAGGTAAAGAATAAACATGGCAAGTTGGGTTTGGTTTCGTGTTATTTCAGTCATACACACAGTGATAGTGAAATGAAAGAATGTTCCTCCAGAAACATGGAGTAATACATGAACAAAAAACAGAACACCACACGACTACATAAGTGCAGAAAAAACAGAGAGCAAGAGTGAGGGAGCAAGAAAAAAAGCAACAAAACAACAGCAGAAGACAACATTTAATGCCGCTAACAGGTGAATGAATACAATATTATAAAAGAATTGTGTATTCTAGCAACATGTTGGGATCTCCCATTTGGTTGGGTCAATAATTATGAATCACACCACCCCAGGCACAGATTTGGAAATGTCAGTTGCATAGTTTGGGACTGGCCCAGGACTCTTGCCCAGGACTCAGGCTGCCAGAATGCCCCTTGGCCAGAATTCTCCCTGTATATGACTAAGGGTGTACTCACACTAGGCACGGTTGCCGTGAACCGGACCCAAGTACGATTGTCCCCCCTCCCCACTCCCCCTCTGGCCCGCACTCACATAGGGTTTCAGCATTCGTGCTGGAGCACGCTTACGTCATTATGGTGCGGCGGTTTCAGGATAAACAGGAAGAGCTGCGCTCTCGCTGAACGCGATGGAATCTATTGCTCTGTTTACTTTTTTGATAGTAATTTTGAGTCGTTTGGTCCACGGTGATCCCTAGCCCCCTCACAGCCTGTTGCTAAACAGGTCTGTCACTTTTGTGGCACAAAAAATGGTTTTGGAGCGTCGCAAAAACGTGGCATCACGCATCCTGATCCGTACTCCAGCACGGTTAGCGCTCACACTACATGCGAACCGCGCCCGAGTCCAACTGAACCGTGCTCTGGCACATCCCTTCCAAGCGGACCAGGGACAGCTAAACGAACCACGCCCAGGCACAGTTCGGAGCACTCACACTTGTCAAACAAACCGCGCTTTGGTGCTCAAATGCACTTGGGCACGGTTCAAACTGCCTAGTGTGAGTACACCCTTAACATATCAGAGCGGAGGGCCACCAGTTCCTTGATAACTGAATTGTCGATTCTATGTTGTGTTGTGGTTGGATTTGTGAGCAGGGACCAGACTGTCACCTGGTTGGATGTGTCTTTGGTACCAAAGTTCCTGTAGAATCACTGATAAAGGCAAACTTGTAACTCCTTGACAGTCTTGGAGTTACTTCTGCACTCCTTGAAACTTCCACACTTCTGTGTGAAGCCCCTCAGGATTCAGGGCGTAATCTTAGAACCATTAAGTGCAATTTTAATATTCAGTTTAAGGTAAGGAAGTCAGTACTGCTCTCACTGACAGATGTGCTCTTTTACATTCCCAGAGTAGATGAGGATGTCACTGATGCAGAACACACCGTGAGCAGGTTATGGAAGGTCTGAAATGCAGGTGGGGTGTTGACATTTTCATTACTCCCCAGACATAGAAACAAAGCAGTTTACACTTCTTCTTTCTGAATACAAATTAAGTGATTCTTCTTAAATAAAATTTCGTGTACATACATGTCAGCAAAAGTACTCCACTACAGTGAAAATGCTGGACTCATTTCCGTGTATTCATCCATGGTGAAAGGGAACCATTTGTCATGCATAAACACAGCACAGCACACGGTGTGAAAACTGTCCTTTACATTGAACCCATTCACCAAGTGAAGCAAAAAGATAAAAAAATTGCTGAACTTTCTATGAAGATTGAATTATGAAGTCTGAACTATAACATTTGCACAAAGAGGGCCAGACTGCAATCTCCACAGTACAAGATGTCTTTGGGACATGCTACAATTCTTTTTAAAAATACAATATTGATTCTAGAGAAAATTGCTTGAGTTGTTTGCATTTAACCCATTCGGCAAGTTAAGCAGTGGGCATCCGACAATAGAGCCTGAGAAGCGGTGTTTGGCGATGACATCTTGCTCAAAAGTGCCTCTGTGGTGTCTCTGGCAGTCCTGGGATACAAACCCATAAAATTCCAATAACTCTCTAACCACCAGGCATCCAGCAGAATCTCTGACTAATACTTATACAATTAACAAGTTCCATCAGGACCCTCCTATACAGAAATTCTTTGTTCAGGCCCACTCTCAATTGCTTCTGCCTCTTCTTTATTTATGGTATGGCCATAGACCATGGGGCAACAGTATAACCATCGCTGTTCTGTAGGTTTTCTTACCTTAAT
Organism: Phenacogrammus interruptus; assembly: GCA_037974425.1. Lineage (NCBI taxonomy): Eukaryota > Metazoa > Chordata > Actinopteri > Characiformes > Alestidae > Phenacogrammus > Phenacogrammus interruptus. Next base: position 215,150 of record JBBPCW010000154.1, read on the forward strand.
TTTCCAGGAATTAGCCAGCTTAGGAATCCTCTCAGCAGGCCACCTCCATCTGCACCTGCTTTTGTATCTCCCAGTAGAAGGTAGTGATTGAGAATGCCTAGCAGATAGTGAGGGCAGAAAGTGAGGGCTCTGTAGCGGCTAAGAGGTACCATGCATCTTCATGAACTTCTCACTGGACAATGCCCTCCACTGAAGTGTTTAAATTTCAACAATGTTATGAACTTACCATAACTCTGACCTCACCGCTTGCACTCTTATAGGAAAAGAGTCAGCTTTATACACTATGAGCTCTATAGAAGGACAAGAGGACTATTCCGATAACATGGTACAGTACATGTTTTGCAGTTGTTACTTCCAGCAGAGTCAAGAGGCTCATCTCCCCAGATGGAATCCCAGTTGACATATAAAGACAAGACAACTATTGAGTGAGTCCTCAAGGGCAGTGTTAAGTTAATAAAATGCTCAAGAATGCTGAAGTGCTTGTTAGTCTTTGCTGTTGTTGCTGAAGTTCTTTAAGTTATTGCTCAAATTTGACCTCTTCTGAACTGAAGATGCAAGGTTGTATTCATCATAAGTTAGTCGCAGTCATATGTGAGAGGGGATAACAATGTGTAATTGTAAATACGTCAGTATTCTGGAGTATATGTGGTGAGGTATGGCTTACTAAGGTCCCTGAGAGGATTACTGATCTTAATGCAGTAGCAAAACAGAACTTGTAGCACACTTTTCCAGTGTATCTTTTCCTGGTAATGGTGTTTCTGACTCAGTTCTCTTCACACAGTTTATGCTCGGTTGTCGTCCCAAAACCACGTCCATGGAGTCAAACCAGTGGAAAGTTTTTCTGTCAGAGGTGCTTTTGTTATTGCAGTCTTTTATTATTTATGGTCTTGTTTGAGTTTTAGTTTTTTCTTTGTGTGTTCTTTAGTTCTTCTATCGTGATGTCTTGGATCACCTTCACATTTCTCAGACAGTAGAGTTTCTGCCTCGTTGACTTCTCAGTCATTAGTTTGTATTCTTTATGTGTGAACAGTAAAAAAACAACTTTCCATGATGTGAAGCCATGTCAACCGAACAGAAAGCAATGATACAGTGTTGTCAGCAAAGTGCTGAGGTCTGAGGTGGGGTTTATGTCACAATCTTAATGAGCTAAATGAGATAATAGATGTAAATCAAAGAACAAATAGGTTTAAGTACCACCACTTATTTGAACTGATGAAGCCACGTACTGCTGCTAAACTAAATGATGACCATGTTAATCTCAATAATACGATTAGTGTTCATGGACTTATTCCAGTAGGACATCTAAAAGAAAGGATAAAAAGGGTTTGCCAACCTTGCAGTTCAAAAATCTTCATCAAGTTTGTCTTCATGAGTTGAAAGAGGATCTGCTGCTCACAGCAGTGTTTTATTTGCATCATCATTATTTTTCGCAAAACTATGAATAAATTTGATCACTGGATTTAAGACTAAATTTGGATCTTGTGGTTTATCTGAAGATCTGACGATTTGAGCTTAATAAAAATTACAGTAATGAGAGAAATATAGAGTATTTTAATATCTTGAATTGGGATCAGGCTGAGATTAGAGGAAGACTCTTTTTCAGGGGCTGAATTTAGGAGGTTTGAGAGAAAATGGTCCAAATCTTAGATGTTTGTTAAACTGAGCTCAGTTATGTCAAAAAGTAGGACAAATTTTTCCTTTCCTCTGGGAGACCAGGTTGTTCTCAAGGCCATTCTATTTGTGCCATTTTCTGTTTAAGAGGCTACATATCTTAAGTCATTGAAAAGCGAGGAGGTTTTTGGTGTATCTGACCACATGATTCAGTTTAGCAAGGAGAGTGTGAAACTAATCCTGACCCTCACGCTACTATTGTTGTACTTCGGTCAGTGTTTTTATAGATATAGGACTCTTGAAACTACTACACAGAAATTGAACAGGATAGCTTGATGCTAAGTCCACATTAAATGATGTGTTATGCCTTATTCCTATCTAACTATCACAGCCTTTTTACAAGTCAGAAAACTGTTCTGTAATCAGAACACACAAAGACCAAATAAGATTTAATAGAGGTTTTATTAACAGAGGTTACATCTTATCTTTGAAGCAGAGATGTCAGAATTGATATCTATTTTAATTGCTGTAAATAATGGGGCCTAAACTGGGTTTTACATAAACCCAATGTTGTGGCTAGTTGTTACAAAGCATTCTGGCACCTTAAAAATATAGATAAACATGGTAGAGATTTGGTGTCCAGAGAAGACTTAGAGAAGCTCATCCATACCTTTTCTGCAGAGTTGACTTTGCAATGCTGTTCTTAACGGGATTCACAAAAAGTCCATTAGACATCTCCTGCTAATTCAAAATGCTGCTATAGTTCTTATCAAAACCAAGAAAAGAGATCACATCTCTCCAGTTCTTAGGTCCTCACAGTGCCTCCCAGTTCAGTACAGAACTCATTTCCAAGCTTTACTCACTGTGGATAAGTCACTCAAAGGTTTGGGCCCCAAATCCATCTCTGATATGTTTGATGTGTATAATTCTGGTGGGTCTCATAGATCTGTAGGAGCTGCTCAGATGTTGGTGAGAACAGCCGAAACTAAACCTGGTGAAATGGTGTGTATCCACTATGCTGTTCAACCAACTGCACATCACAATCAGACCAACTATAGCTTTAAAAAGCTGCCAAAAAGAATACATGTATTCTTTTATTTCTTTTATTCTTAAATTTTCTTTATTTCCTACTACTTAATGCTTAATATTTTTATTCCATCCCTGTAAAGCACATTGAATGATCTTTGTGTATGACAATGGGCTGTAGAAATATATTTATCTTGACTCGACTTGGTTACCAGTTATTTTGTTGTTATTAGTGTCTCATCGTCAGCACGTCAGTAGTAAAGAAGCACTGTAATGAAATTCAATGTAATTAAAAAAGCAGGTAGGTTAAAGTGTGCTGGTTGTTGCTGGAGATCTCTGGGTTAGTGAGTTACAGGCTGTGTGTTGAGCGTGTCTAAAGCTTGGCGTGGGGAGGATGAATGGAGACAGTGTGTGTGAGAGAGTGTATATGTGAGTGTCCTGTGTCTGTTGAGAGTGGCTGCCAGGATTACAGCTGACACTGTGACGGCACTGAGTGAAGAGTTGATCCGGTGCGCATGGATTTCCACATTTCTGTCCCCGACCCGGGTCACCGCTTCATCACTGCCCAACAACAGCAACAGGTGGGTCACACTCTCACATGACCTGCTGGATGAGGCAGCTTCAGTCACAGCTAGCTACTCAGTATTTTACCAAATTCTCCTCATTTTCACTACTATACACTACAAAACACAATTTATTTAAAATGTGCTCAACACTACTTTTACTAGTTTTAATCCCTTAATTAGCCTTAACCTGTTCTCCTTTCCCCTTATTTTTTCTTAATTTCCTAGAAAATTAAGGTAATTTGGTTTGGTTTTCATATACCTACGGATGTAGCAATGAGTTGTATTGTGTCAAATGGCTTACAAAATAGTTAAAGTGGATTTTATTGTCATGTATACGGAGAGATATGAGAGCATAACTCTAGTTTTACAGCGTAAAATATTAGTGTCAGAATTCGGTAAAAAATACTGTAAAGAAAATAACACAATTTTAATAACACAAGTCTATTTTACATTCTCTATATAAAAAGTCATTGTTGTGCATTTTTAAGCTCATTATTAATGAACTCTCAAGTATTACAAAATAAAATCTGAATTAAAAGCAAACCATTGCTCAAATGTTTTAAACCCTGAAAAAAAGATTAAACCCTGAAATAAGCAACCCGTCTGGAATAAGCAATGCTGCATTTGACTAGAGCTCATAACTCACAATTTCTGACTTCTGACAAGGAAAAGTCAACAAAAACGCCCCCTCAGCTGGGAATTCCTGTTCGAGATTTTGCAATGGTGCTCACAGTTCTGGGTTCAGCGTGTGATGTCAAATCCTGGTCAACAGTTCTAAAGAACCACTTCTTTCACTTTAAATGATGTGCTTTAGGTCAAACATACAGATGCAGTGAGTGATTAAATCTGAAGCATTGATTAGTTTTGACAAGGTATGTCTTATGTCACCTTGAGCTAACTCACTTTGTTTTTGTTATGACGGACGGTCTTACACCCAAGGTGGTGCAATGTGCAGCCCTGTTGCCTCACACCTCCAGGGTTGGGGTTTCGAACCTGAACTTGTGTGTGTGTGGAGTTTGCATGTTCTTCTCGTGGTGGTGTGTGTTTCCTCCAGGATCTCCGGGTTTGTGTGTGTATGTGAATACCTGCCTTGCGTCCATAGACTCTGGTTAGGCTCTGGGTTTCCATGATCCTAGTTACAGAAAATGAATGAATGAACGAATGAATGGATGAATGAATGAACGAATTAATGCTCTTATAAACTGCAAATGAAACCAACATGTTAATGTCCTATTTTGCATTACCAAAAAGTTATTTTTTAGCAGCATTCATCTATCATGTTGGGATAGTAAAAGGAACCTTGGCTTGTTGACCTCACACCCGTCTGGAATAAGTAAAATATACTTCTACCCACCACCACCCTGTTGCATTGGGTGAGCAGTTCTGGTGCCTTTCTGTAGGATCAATGGGTTCTCAGTGTAACAGTCAGCCCATACGCTATGCTCTGTGTGGCCAGGACAGGTGTCACACACATCCTTCCTAAAACAGACACTCTCTGTTTCACATTTCACACTGGAACCCCCACGTTCTCCAACAGTTGCTGTGATCACACCAAGTGCAGGGGTTCATCCATATGTCACGCCACCACAACCCCTACGTCCTGTTGCACCTCATCAGAAACAAGAGTCCCCCAACCATCATTTATCCCAGTTCCTCTGTGAACATCTCGATTTTTTTTTTACTGTAAGGCTTCGCTTATTTATGAGCAGGTTGTCAATTAGGTTGTTGAAAGTTTATAAATTATTAATAAGCAGCTACCATACATGTTATAACTATTATCATACATTGATGTTGGCTCCCTATTTGGAAGATCTTGTTGGTTGCTGAGTTTACTTGTCTGTTTCTCAGACAGAATGTTAAACTGTCAGCTTCGTCAGGTCTTTGTTAACAGGCTACTGCCATAAAAACACCAGATCTTGCCAAATAATGAGTCCGCATTAATGTGTGACAATTGTTATAACTTGTTTATAACTGTTCATTAACGATGTATTAACAGTCTACAACCTAATTAACAACCTGAGTATACATTGTCTATAACCCTTTATAAAGATAGTCTTATTGTAATGTGATACCCATGTGGTAACAGAACACTGAACCTCAATGACTAAGCAACTTGTCTTATTCATGTATTTATTTATTTAAATATTTTGCGTAAATATATTTATGGAGATGCATAAATCGTCTTAAGACATCACCACCATTTCATTTGAATAATCAGCCCTGACTGAAACCCTGCTTCAGTTTTCCTCAGGGAGGGCACACACCCCCCATGAAGTGTTCGAAGCCCAACCCATAAATGGTGATCGCCATTTTGTTGAAATATTTCACGCACTTTACTCAAGTACATGTTTGCATTCCTTGCTCCCTTCAAACTTGCCTTGACAATGCTTTTGTGTGCTGGTCCTTTCATCTCCTCTGCCCCTGGCCTCCCGGCTCCCCATCCTTGCCTTGAAGAGAGCCAGGCAGATTTCCTGCAAAAGGATAAGTAAGGGCCAAGGGGCCAAATCCAGGGACCCCTAACTCTCTCAGTTTAGTCTCAAGAAGGAAGACCCCACTGAAAACAGGAGGGAAGTGAAAGCTAGACAAGAGACGCTATTTCGTAACCTTCCGTCAAACGTGTTGAATGCACTGTTGTTGCCGTGGGTTATGTCCTATTAGCTGGGTATTAGCACTCTGCGATTCCTTGTCCTTAAGCTGTTTGGGTAGAAATAGAAACCCTGTCAGGTTACACAGCCTAAAACACCCCCTTTTGTTTCAGAGCTGTCACATCAGACTTGGAGAGTTATTGCAAGCTGTAACCTTATCCACTAACAGGTGTGGTGCTGGCAATTTCCAAGTGAGAACAATATGCATGAAGTGGTATAATGAGCAAACAGTTGCCCATCCTTTCCATGTGTAGTCCTTCAATGTAAAAACAATTAGAATCTCTTCGTAAAGATCTTACACTCATTTGTGTACATCAGTTTTGTGCCGTGGTTCATCAGTTGCTTTCCGAAATCATGTCAAAATCAGAATCAATATCAGTAATCATTTTTGAGCCTGGAGGAAACTACTTATGTTATGGCTGCACAGTTACACAGAGACAAGAACAATATAAAATGTATGGTCAAAAACAAAACTTTACAGAAAAATGCTCTGGACAGAATATACTCTGCTTTATACACAAATGCTGGGGCATATAAATGATAGATAAATAACTTGCCGATAAGTAATTTATTAGTGACACAAATAGTCGTTGGTAGTTCTCTGAAATTAGTCTGTTGTTGTACATAATAGAGGTCAAAATATAATAATCAAATAATATAAGTAATATTAACATAAGTAGTGATATTGCACATGGGAAGATGTTGCACAAATTGGTAAAGATTTAAACCCAAGTTGCATCTGAGTAGGAGCAGGTTTTTGCACAGATTATTGTGTGGGTATGTGGCAGGGGGAGTAAGGATTTTCTATAGTGTTCAGCTGGAGCACTTTATGCTGGTGAGTCAGGGGTTAAAAGTGCTTCTCAGTTGAGTCGCAGCACTGTGGAGTGGGTGAATTGTTATTAAGGCAGGTGTGCCCAGTTTTGATCATGGAGATCTACCACCCTGCAGAATTTAGTTCCAACCTAAATGCTCTATGCTCTAATGGAGGCTTTCAGCTGTGTCAGAAGTGAACTTTTTAGGGTTGCAAGTGTCAAAGACCAGGATTTGGCTCCCTGGCATTGTCATATATTACAGGGATTCATGGCTGGAATTGGTCAAGACTGAAATCTCCCACTTTTTGCCCCAAACAAGCCAATTCATCATTTGGATTTTGGAATTGTAGAGTGAAGCAGGCAAGTACCATCTTTGAATGCTGCTCTGCCTGCATCAAAATCACTCTCTGCACTCAACAATCAGTTTTTTTGTTGAATTTGAAATGTCAGATTAAATAGTGAAAATATGCTTGTTGGAGTGTGTGTACAATTAAAATTTGACTTAAACAGTCACAGGTCAACTTAGCTGTAAGAAACTGACCCTAATTCATAATCAGTACTCTAATGTTTACAAGTAAATAGACAGATGTTAATAAATATTCATCGCTGTATATTTATAATGACTGGTTCACTGGTTCACAATAGGGTGAGGAGAGCTTCTTTAGATGACATCAGGGATCACTGTGCCGTTCAGCTTTCACTGGTTTAGAGGTACCATTGTAGTGTGGTATTTTGTGGTTCCTCGTAGTCTTTCACCAGTGTTTTGAAGACAATGTTGTTGGAATGTGAGCTGGATGGGAACGGCGCAGTGCAGCAGGCATTCGGTCCTCAAGTGTTACTTCCAGCTCAAACCTGCAAGTCTTTAACCAACACAAAATCAGAGCCATTCATGGTGCAGGAAATTAAAATGAAGATAGATAGATAGATAGATAGATAGATAGATAGATAGATAGATAGATAGATAGATAGATAGATAGATAGATAGATAGGTAGATAGGTAGATAGGCATACAGACAACAGGCAGGCAGATAGACTCTTAAAAATGTACAACCATAGATTTTTTTATCAATGCCATAGACGGAACCGTTTTAGAGCCATAAAGAACCTCTTTATTAATATAAGGTGTAAATGTGAAGGCCAGTTATCATATATCATGTACTGAGTTTCTTCACACTCAAACATCTAATTTATGAAAATAATTCTTTCAAGAATGATTCTTTTAGGGAACCAAAAAGTGTTCTTCTAGTCACTAAATCATCTCACAGATTCATTTTTGACAGAACATGAATTAATTTGCACTGCTCCCTTATTTACTGTACCAAATAATTAAACATAATTCAGCAGAGGCCATCCTGTAGCTGCAGGCATGATGAAGTACCACACCACAGAAGAGTCTGTTTAAAAAATATTGAGAATAAAGTAGGTTAGGAATGAGAAACATGTTGCTGAAAAGTCTGCACTCTCTCAGTCCTCTGCTCTCTGCGTTACTGTGAGATGCTGGTTTGTGTTTGGTGAGAAATCAGAAATATGTTTGACAGATCCAGCACTCTGGACAGCGCTGGCCTGGCATGATGTGTGCCGGACTCCACGCGGTTACAGAGGGCCGGAATACCGACCATTCCTGTCAAATTCCTGATTAAATCTTGATGAGCCTTAACCACGCCTGGCCCAGCTGCTACGCCGCACAGCAAATGGTTATGACAGTGCAAGCATCGCTGCCTAAAGTCAGCACGGCGTCCGTGTTTTGTCAGTTGCAGTGTAATGTTGATTTTAAGGGTCCTAATGATATATATTGCCCTTTGGCCCACGAGACTATTTGACCTCTGACACTGGAATCTGAAGTGCTCGCCATTACTGTGGAGCGACTGTGGCATGTTGGACATGGGAACCGGAGTCATGCTCTTCATTCAGTTAACTGATTTTACTGTCATTAGATATTTCTGTTCTTTTTTTTCTTGAATGGCAAAATGACTGCCTGGGAACGTGCAGCACATTTGTTCTGCATTTTATGCCACTGTTTGGTCATAACCGGAGGCCTTAGGCAACAACCTGATTGCTGTGATTGATCAGGGCTGATTATGCAAATGAAATTATGCAACAGAGGCATTTAGCCTATTCATGCATATGCATTAATATATTTATGCAAATGACATAAATAGGCAAATAAAGATATAAGTATATACAAAATTAGACCAGTCATTTAGTAATATAGTAGTAATAAAATACTACTACCACTCCCACCAATAACAACAGGAATAAAAAAAATAAATAAATAATAATAAAAAATAAAATAAAATAAAAAATAAATAATAATAATAATAATTATAATAATAATAATAATAATAATAATAATAATAATAATGTTATTACTACTACTAATAATAATATATATAAGTGAGGGGATTTTAACAGTAAAGTAAGCATGCATACTAATTAGATTAAATGTTTATACTAAAAATGTCTTTTTTTAAAAAGAAGAAATCTTCTGGTTTTAAATAACGTTTGTTTAATTTTTGTCACTTTCAGTCACACGCTCCTTTCTTTTCTCCCACCCGTATTCAGACAGCCTCCGCCCACTTTTACCAAAACAGGCGCGCCATACCTGGGGGGAGCGGCTCGTGAATAGGAGAGGTGTGAACCAATCACTTCTGGAGTTGCATGAATATGGTTAGACTGTTGGTCAATCACGGCTCAGGGGGGCGTGGCCTGATCCGAATACGGGTGTGAAAGGAAAACAGCGTGGCTGGGTCCGGGCTGGTCTCACTCACGCCGCGCTGGCTGCGCAGAGAGGACGCGGGACTTGGTCGGTTGACGTGTTTTCTGCATGAACCGCTGCGCGTCTCGCGTTTGTTTTTTGTCTAAAAACAGAACTCTTTCGTCTCCAATGAAGCACAGTCTGTCCGTGCTGAGTTGTCGTGCGTGGTGAGTCAGGCCCGTTTTGTCGCCATGAGCTGCTTGGATGTGATGTACCAAGTGTACGCGCCGCCTCAGCCTTACTTTACCACCACCTACAGCCCCTACCACCACCAGGTAGGACCCCTTCTGTCTGCTGAGACAGAGACAGAGAGGGAGTATGTGTGTGTGTGTGTGTGTGTGTGTGTGTGTGTGTGTGTGTGTGTGTGTGTGTGTGTGTGTGTGTGTGTG
>JBBPCW010000154.1:237062-250377 GCA_037974425.1 Phenacogrammus interruptus
TGTGTGTGTGTGTGTGTGTGTGTGTGTGTGTGTGTGTGTGTGTGTGTGTGTGTGTGTGTGTGTGTGTGAAGGCCTGAAAAGTTTAACTTTTCCAAGCTTCTTCACTTGCTTGCATACGCTCTCGTGCACAAAATCTCCTTTACGTCGTCTTGGTTATTTTTAATCTTTAGTTACAGTGTCCACCAGCCGCCCGGTGTAACATGACCAGGGTTAAACCACTCTAGAGTGGTGCATTAATTCAATTAATTAGTAATAGTGTAGATTATCGTTGTAATTATGTACCGTACTACTGAGAGCTGGAGGTTAAGCTTGTACTGTAGGACACACAGCAAAGTGCCCAGTGACTGAAATCACTCCAGTGGGCCATTAATTCTAACAGTTAATAATAATCTAGCCCAGTGGCTCCAGTGTGACTCCAGTGTGATTCCAATAGTGGTGCGTTAATTAATACAGATAATAATAATCTAGCCCAGTGACTCCAATGTGACTCCAATAGTGGTGCATTAATTAATAGATATAATTTAGTTTCCATCACTTTGGAGATTTGGTTATTTATGAGCTATTTTAGACTAACTGGAAGGCAGTGTAGACAACAAAATGCCCAAAGTTAAATGAACTCTTAAAGTAAAAATACAAAAATAACATTAATGATAAAAATAATAACAATAATTACTACACCAATGCTATAATTGTATTAGTCTTATTCAGATTTACCATCTACACTAGGTGGTTTATGGTACACCTCAATATTTGCACCAAAGTCACTTTTAGTGTTGCAGCCTGCAATATTAATATCTCGATTGCATCACCTTGGTGTGTGTGTCTCTCTCTCTGTGTGTGTGAGTGTGTGTGTGTGTGTGTGTGTGTATATATATATAAATATATGTGTGTGTATATATATATACATATACACACACAATTATATATATATGTATACACAAAGGGGCGCAGCAACATATCCAATATTAACCCCCTAACTGTTCTGTTAATCCTTCCTGTTAAATTAAGTCTTACAGTGTATTTATAACAGTCATGGTTGCATCACATTGGAGGATATTTATATTCTCTGCTGTTGTACTCTGTGTAAACTCCACAGTGTTGAATTAACATCCACTGCACAAACACTCGGGGAATAAGTCTAGTCTTGGACTACGTCATGTTCTAAATGGATATATATTTTTTTAAATTTGACTGTTTTGTATACTTTGCACACATTTTCAGGTAGAGTTCAGTCCTCTTCTTCACATTAAATCTTACTGTTAGAGAATAAATCAACATAAGGACTAAGAAGGCCTTTCGTTTAATTGTGAGGAAACTGACCTTGTAGAGAGAGTGAAGGAACTGAATAAATCAGAGCGGGAAGGAGGGCTCCAGCTCTGCTGGGTTATATTTTTGTGGTTCTGAGGTGCAGCTGAAATGGGGGTGAGAGCAGCGAGTGATTATAGAGGTGGGGTGAGGTGTCTCTGCTCTGGGTCACCGCTACTAAGCCCTCTTTAAAGTTCTGGCACTTTCTTTAAACCTCTCGCAGCAAACACTCCCACGGACACGTGTGTTTGAGCACGGGGCCGTTTTTAATGTTTCAAATAGTGGAAAGGCCTCTCAAATTCAGGCAGCATTTAACACACATGCCATAACACACATGTCTTTTCTCATCTGGATGTGGACACACAAAAAAAGGGTCGTCTCTAATAAAAATGTATTTCTTGTCTTTTTAAAATCATTAGAATGATGTGTCAAAGTCTCATGAAAAACAGACCAGCAGAAATGGTCCAAAACAGCTTGTTAAACTCAAAAATTGACTATTTCACACACACATTTAAAGACTTCTGGTCAAATTACGTGTTTTTGTTGCTGGTGAAAATAAGTCCACTGTCCAACGTGTGACATTTGTTTGGTAATTTTCCCACACAGTTTATATTTATTGGTGTTCAAAGTATTGGAAAAAAATAAGGTGCCTAAACCTTTCCCCCAATGTGTTAATTCTGTGAATAAACAGTAATTGCGCTTTAAAAAGTGTGTAGAGGATGTGGACTTATTTTATTCTAATTTGACCAGATGTACCCAAACTTTACATTTTTCATGAACAAATTGTCATGAAATTGCCATGAAAGCACAATGAAAAAATGCATTATGATTTAATTTCTAGAATAATGAAGGTTATGGCAATAGCATAAAAATATATTATTTGTGACTTCTATTAGTGTAATTGGCTGCAAAAGAAAAACAGACAAAAGTCCAGGAACCAAGACAGGCCTGATACACCCCTGGGTACACACACATTACTAATGCAGACCACTGAATGTGCAAGGAACCAGAGTGGAGGCTGGAAAAATGTCAGTCTACAGTTTTAGAAGTAAAGTGACAAACACCAGTGAGCTCATATGTTTGTTGGAGGCAAATTTGACCCTGTAAACTTAGAGTGCACCCAGACACTCAGCCCATATCTGACCGCAAGGGTTGGGAACTGAAACAGGGCTCCAAATTAGAGGCAATTAGAAAACACCATGATCTGCCAGGACCTGTTTTAGATGAAAACGTGCAGCAATGTATTAATATTCAATATTTATGTAAAGTATTATCTTCGGGGCATTTTTACAAACATTTTTGTGTGTTTGTCTTCCTTTTTTGGAATTCCCTTTTGGAATTGATGAAATTAAAATAATATCCAACCCTACTGAGCGCTCCTCTCTTATCTCTCTTCTCTCCTTTTTCTTCTCTTCGCTTTTCTTTCTTCGCTTCTCTTTTCTTATTGTTACTTTCTTGTCTTCTCTCATATCTCGCTTATCTCCTCTTTACTCTTCACTTCTCTATTTTTGTCTCTCTGTACCTCTTCTCTTTTCTTTTCTTCTCCTCTCTTCTCTTCTTTTCTATTCTCTTCTTTTCTCTTCTTTTTTCTTTTCTTCTCCTCTCTTCTGTTCTCTTTTCTGTTCTCTTCTTTTCTTTTCTCTTCTCTTTTCTTCTTTTCTCTACTGTTCTTTTGTCTTCTCTCCTCTGCTCTCATCAATTCTCTTATCTTATCTCTCATCTTCTTACTTCTTCTCTTTTTTTCTCTTGTCTTCTTCTCTCTTCTATTCACATCTCTTTTTTCTCTTCTCCTTCATTCTCTTCTCTTCTCTTCTGTCCTTTCTGTAATTTCTTCAGAAGCTCGCCTCTTTCTACTCGAAGATGCAGGAAGCGCAGGATGCGGCGACTGGGAGCAGTTCATTCTCCAGCACCCACGCACCGCCGGTGAAGGAGGAGGAGCCCCGGGACCTGGCGCCTGAGGCCGAGTACCTGAGCGCGCGCTGCGTCCTCTTCACCTACTTCCGGGGGGACATCAGCTCCGTGGTGGACGAGCACTTCAGCCGAGCGCTCAGCCAGGCCGCGGGACACGCACACCTGTCCGGGGGCAGCAAGACAGCTCGGGGGTCCAGCTCCTGGAAAGGTACTGGTGGCCAAAGATTCATTACACCTTCACCACTGTTTATTCACATGAATGATTCATATAATATATAACATTAATATTTATTACGATCCATCTGATCAGGTCATTTGGCCTTTTTGTCCAGTGTGGGTCAACTTTACTTTTCGTCAAACTGCTGAAAAACAGCTCAGAATGCAATAAAAGGAGGCAATAAAAGGTTTATGAACACAATACGACAGTATGTCAAGTAATTAGTGGGTCCTAATAAAAATGTTCATTATTGCTTTTAACATGTAGTAGAGTGCCACTGAATTTTTAGAATCAATTTTGCAAACCTCATTCATTGAGCTGTAGACAGTCATTCAGAGAAGTTTGATGGGAAATAATTAATTGTAGATAAACATATCAACTCTTCACAGTGGTAATGATAGGAACTAGGGCTGCACAATATATCGCAAATTTACCGTCATCGCGATATCAACATGCACAATATACATATCGCCAAAGACTGACTGAACTGCAGTAAATGGTGTTTTTCCAAAACTCTTCACCCAGTGCCACAGAGAAGAGGGCAAATAAATCACTGGGCAGTTTTCTTCACCCTCTGTGCTGCTGTTATAGATTGTTCCTTTTGCTATTTTTTTTCTGGCTAAGACCTTACTAAAATTAAATTATGTATACATTTATTTAAGATGTAAAATTATTAAAAATGTATTTTCAGATTTTTAAAAAAGTGTTTTATGGGAGGCATTAAATGCTCTGTTTAAGTAAATTATTAAAAAAAAAAAAAAAAAAACAAGTTGGAATGGAAATATTGCATTTCATTTTTTTTTCCTGCATAGACTAGTCAGCGCCTGCTGTCTTTATTACCACAAATCCAAAGGAGATTAACACTATAACACTATAAAGGCTAAGTTTTTACTTACAACATTATCGCATATGTTTTCCAAATATCATGCACCCCTAATAGGTACCAGGGGTCATAAGGTCAATGATGCATATAAACCATTTTATTTACCATTTTGTGACGAGCTAACCTACTTGACAATGAGATTTTATATATGATGTTCATGATGGTAATATTGTGGTAAATCTGAACAAATATGTTTCCTTTTGGGAATATTCTGAATCACAGTACCCTGCATGTGCCTAAGAAATGTTTTAGACCAAAATATTCTCAAAACCAGTGTATCATAAATCATTGTCTCAGGCACCAGACAACGTAAACGCAACAATTGTATAATCAGTTTTTGATGAGGGAGCTTTTTTAAGCATTAAATGATTTAAACGTCTGATTCCTATCATCAACACTGTGAACAATTCTGATTTGGTAAATTACTCAGGAAATGAGCATTTCACGTCGACCCACTCTGAATGACTTTTCAACAATTTTCAACCAAAGCTGCAAATAAATAGTTTCAATGTTAACAAAATAATTCAGAGTAGCTTGATGTGAAATGCTCAGTTCCGCAGAAATCCACCAGATCAGAACTGTTTATAGTGTTAGTGATAAGAAACAGACATTTAAGGCTAATAAACGAATACATTTCTCTTTAGCACTAAAAGTTCAGCATTTCCCACCTTCAGTCTTCCAGTCTAGAACTTTGATTTCACACCAGTCACATGACCTCATGTGTAGCATTTAGATCAGTGTTTACCATTTCCAGACCTTCATTCACTGTGTGCTGCAGGGGAGGAGGACCTGGTCAACTAGTGAAAAGCCTGCAGATAAACTACAGGAGATCAGTTGGGAGCTGCTTTATTATTAGGTTTCATCACATGATGAGGATGTTTCTCAACATGCACAGTCCCAATCCAGTAATGAGCTATACTCAGTAAAGCTGACAAAGAAGACCTCTCAACAATATATAGAGTGAAAAAATCATTTCAATCACTTGATTTCATTACATATATTGTTCTTGTGAGGCTCAACGCTTGAGATTTATATAATTGTTCTCATTTCCGTGATACAGATTAAACCAAGTTTAAACCAAACTAAACCTAGTTTAGGAAATAAACTAAATCCAAAATCTAACAGCAGTTACCCGACACATTCTGCCATTGCCAGAAAAGCAACATTTTTTTTCTATAAAAGCAACATTTTGAAGATGCGAGGTTGGGAAAATGACAGTAGTTTGTGTCTGGAGTTTGTTTGTAGTGCAGTGGTCATCAAAATATATCCCTGTTTTGGCCATTAGAGCATGATTTAAATACAGGCAGTTTCATAATTATTGGAACCTTTGGTACAATAAGTAAAAAAAAAACCTGGTCAATTCAATTAATCCGATGAATATATGAATAAATATATATATATATATATATTTTAAACTAAACCTGAAGGCTAAGCAAGTGAAATGTGAGAAACCTATGTGAATTTCTCTACAGCCTCCAGGGTCCCAGGTCCTCTCTTTTGGACTCTCCCCTTCAGATCACCCAACGGGTTTTTAATGGGGTTTGGATGGGCTCTAAAACATCACAGTACCTCCTTAATCCTTAAACAATGGGGAGGTTCTGCTCTGTACAACCGCCTCCTTTTTACTCCAAACCCACCTTGAGTGTTAATGTTACTTCTGCTAATGTCTAATCATGATTTATTGAGGACCTCTCCATCTGTCCTCCTCACTCTACATAAGGAGGTTAAAAAATGTGTGTTTTCAGTGCAGCAGTTTTTGCCTGATATGTGAAGGACAACATGCTTTTTCTCATTTCATCAGTAGATTCTTTAATCATGTTGATAAATGATGAAGGATTTTTGGCCTCTGTGTTGCCTCATATTTATACCTCTGTGTGTTTTTTCACATTTTTGAATCACTGCATTTACTTTTGTGATGTGTAAACATGTCTTTCCTCTTTCCAGACGGATCATTCCCGATGAGTCAGCGCAGCTTCCCTCCCTCGTTCTGGAACAGCGCGTATCAGCCTTCGGTCACAGCGTCTCTGAGCAGCGCTCTGGGCACGTCCCACTCCGAGCTTCCCTTCGCGGCGGACCCGTACTCCACGGCTTCCCTGCACAGCCACCTCCACCAGGCCACGCCGGAGCCCTGGCACCCCACACACCACCACCACCACCATCACCCCTACTCCCTCAGCGGGGCCATCGGCACGCAGGGCTCAGCCTACCCCCGGCCCTCCATGCATGACATGTACGGGACACACTTTGACCCTCGTTACGGCTCTCTGCTGGTTCCTTCCGTACGGCCGCACAGACTGCCCGCTGCCACTGTGCCTGCCCCCGGACCCTCGCCATGTGACATCACCAAGACTGAGCCCGCCAGCTCAACCTGGACCGGAGCTTTCACCGGCACGGGCTCCGACATGGGCCAAGGCCTCAGCTTGAATGTGGACACAGGTAATAAAACGTATAATCACCAACACAGTAATATTTTATAAAGCCCTAAAATATTTTTTAAATTAAGTTCTTCACACTTGCACATGTCATTTATAAAAAATAGATAATACACTGAGAGGTTGAAGACCCACCTCTTCAAGGAGCACTTTGGTGACTAAATACATCTCTTTCCTAATGCTTACTTATTTATTATTTTATAAAAAAAAATTTAAAAAAAAAAACAGCCCTCGACTTCGTCGTTCTTCTCTAGGGCTCATGTATTGTTGGGTTAGGTGTTGGCTAGTTATTATTTGGATAGCTGTTGTATAAATGCTCTGACTGCAGTATTTCGGTTAAATGGCTGACTCAGATTTAAGCTGGTTTTCAAGTAAGAAACAGTTGTGGAATTCCTAAGCACTGATGTACGTCGCTCTGGATAAGAGCATCAGCTAAATGCCGTAAATGTAAATGTAAATGTAAATTCTTTTAGGGTTAAACTAAACCTCTATTGTGTCATTGCATCATCATTTTTAAAATATTTAAACCAAGTCATTTAGAGAGGTCTAAAGCGAAATGCTCTGTTCTAGAGAAACTTTCTGAAAGCAGTGCTGGTAGGAACCAGTCATCAAAATATTTTCATTCTTCTTAAAGGTAACTGGTTGTTTTATGTAGTGGTGAGATTAGGTTATTTAAAGTTAAATGTGTTATTTAAAGTTCATGCCTGATGGAGAGTTGCAAGCTGGGCATTATAAGACAAAGCAGTGCCAAAATAGTTCATCTTGCCACCATCAACATTAAGATATTATATTAAAATTCAAAAGACGTTTGTAGGTTCAATAGTTGTTTTGGATAAGAAATCAAAAATAATAAATAATACTTAGAAAAAAAATTTTGAATTATGCACCAAATAGTTCCTTTAACCATTTGAAGAAAATATCTGTAATTAAAGCATTTTACAATAACCCACTTGAAATGACTGCGTCTCAACAGTTACGTTATTTAGGCGCTCTGTGGAATTCCTGATTTAAGTGTTCATTTGTCCAGAGTTTACGTACAACCCAAATATTCTGACACGTGGTGAGAACAGAAGTACTGTATAGTGAAATACAGCATTAAGGACATTAATTCAGAAAGGAAGATATGGACGAGAACGGCACACTTTTAAAATCGCACGCCATTCGGGATTTCGACAAGAGTCTTGTGACAATACCTTAAAATCCGAAGCCTCGTCCTTTGAAATATTAATTTGAGTAGTGCACATTTACAGGCTCTCTTTCTTCCTGGACTTCAGTCATTGATGTTCCTGAAGCAGTTGTCATCTCTTTTTTTTTAGTAAGCCAAGGCCAGTGTGTTACATCACGATGTATGTCGCCAGCTTATTTATTGGTTTTTCAAACTCTACCTTGGTGGCTTACGCTTTTTCATGCTTTTTCCTGCTTTCGCCGCTTCCCACACCTAAGAGTGAGCTTTTTATTATACGCCCCCACCTTCTCTTCGTCTCCCTTTTTCTTACCCTTCTTCTTCTTCTTCTTCTTCTTCTTCTTCTGTTGTCTTCCTGTTCTCTCTCTCTCTTTCTTTCTCTCTCTCTCTCTCTCTCTCTCTTTCTCTCTCAGGTCTGCAGAGCCAGGATAAGAGCAAGGACTTATACTGGTTTTAGTGCCCTGCTTGAACCTCCAGCCTCAGCTCACCTCTTGTCTTTCTCTGCCTTTGCAGGCAGTCACAGCAGGGCCCTCTTTCTGTAACAGATTCTGATTCTCACTTGCAGCTCGGCGCTACGCGCTCTGCGGAGGCATCCTGAGCTGAAATCAGGCCAAAGTGGATGACCCCCCACAACCACCAACACCCCCCACCCCCAACACCCCCTCCAGGCCCAGGCACCAAGAGAGGCCCACACTGAGACCCTCTAAGCTAACAGAGACTCCGCGTGAGACGTGAGGAAAAAGAGCCTTAAACAGACCTTCCAGAAATACACGGTGGTGTGACCACGCGGCAGCTGTTCTCTCGCTGGCTCGCTCGCCCGCTTGTTCTTTCTCTCCCGCCAGCCTCAAAAGCTCTCAGCCCCTTCCGAAGTGGACACATGGTCCAAAAGAAATAAAAAGAACAAGACACTCTGTTTGTTCGGAGGACGGTGGGGTAGGGTGGAGGAGGAGGGGGGTATGTGTGTTTGATGGGGGTTACACGAGAGCTTAAAACGTCAGAAGTGACTGGACACCCTTTACGTGAGGGGAGACAGGGGACCACAGCCAGTGCCAGAGGAGAGGCTGCTGTATTATTGTGACTTTTTTTTATTAGAAATTAGAGACTCTGATGAGAGAGCAGCATTCCCTATCAGGACAGAAGAGACCCGGGGGCTATTTGAAGCCACTTGACTCTATCTATATTGCTCTCGACAGCTGTCATCGACAACTGTTTTGGAACTCGGCACGCACACACACACACACACACACACACACACACACACACACACATACAATGGCAGTGTCGCTGTGCAGCGTTTTGACCAAGCAGGGGCTCAGGAGTTCATAAAAGGAACATTTTGTCAATTCTGGACCCACACAGGGAACAACTGGTTTGGCTTTTTGATTTAAGGATGAATGAGTGTGTGTGTGTGTGTGGGTGGGTGGGGGGGGGGGGAGTGAAAGGAAGTGCCAGTGGTTGCACACTTACACACACAATCCCTGTTTTAGCCATCTCCATTGCAGCAGGCTCATTCAGCAAAGAAAAGCTATGAACAAAGTCCTAACGGAGCTACTAACACACTGCCATACAAGTCATGATCTTTTCAGTGTTGTTTTTTTCCTTTGAATTTCAGTCATTGCTGGTTCTGTATGCGAAAGGTGTATTTTGAATATATATTAATATATTAACTTGTAAAGTATTTCTCCTTGATGGCGCACCGAGGAGCATTCAGTGTTATCTGGTTTATCTGTGCTGTCTTTTCTTCTTCTTAAAGGAATGGAACAGTGTAATTAAAACCGCAAGAACATGCGATTCTGCTGCCGCCTTTCACTTTTCTGCATATCCGCTTGTAAAAGGCTTACCTTCGACATTCAAATGGGACACACGTTGTCCGTCTTAATGCCTTTTTCCACGGTGAAAGTTATTTCCACATGGCGCTAGTGCTTAAAAATCTTCAATCAAAGGACTGCCGTGTTGATAAAAGTGACTCCAACCTTCAGCTCAAGAGTGAACAGTCTCCATTCAGACCCCCTGGTTCATTGTGGGGCTCTTTATGTTCACTGTTGTCACATAAATTATCTTGAAGGATAAATGTAGCATATTAGAAATACTCCTGCTGCAGGTACGCAGCTTTTTGTCCAAGGTCAAGACAATATAGTGTAAGAACATTATAAAGAAAAGGCAAGATATTGTTAACACACATGAAATGGTAGCAGCAGGTTGTTAAAATCCAATAATTCAATGGTCACATGGTAGTGAAATGGCTAAACAAAGTGGGTTTCCAAGTGGCACACATGTCACTTTGGCCCTGTCACTCAAAGCCCGGTGACTCAGTTGGGTGGGGAGTGCGGCCCTCATTCTCCCACCGTTGCTCGCCACCATAATAGCCATTATGGTAGAATTAATTAGTCAACACAGGCAGTTCCTCCAAGCTGTTGAGCTGTTAGGTGGCCTGTCTGGCACTTTATCTGGACGAGGCAGAACTGGCCTTCACCCTCCCAGCATTAGTGGTTATATGTAATTGGTCAAGTTCTAACTAACAGATAGGTCATAATCTAAAAGGGTTATAAATAAACAGTGTTAGAATTTTTCACCACACTTCACCACGTCTGAAGAGTTTAAAGGCTCTAAATGCTACATTACAGAAAGTAATTGTCACACTAGCACAGGAATGCAAGACCAGACGCACCAGAACACAACCTTGTTGCATCGTGGAAGAGCCCCAACGCGGATGGCACGAGGGAGCGGGTGAACCACGCTATTTACTCTGAGAACGCTCCTTAAGGAGTAGAGACCCGCACCAAACGGGTCCTCGTTCTCACTCGCACACACGGGAAGATGAGGGTAGCTCCTCAGAGCTTTGAGTACTCACAGTACTGGAGAAAAAGTATACACGTAAGGACTGAAGCATGTCACTTCAATGTCTGTGCGTGTACTAACACCTGTTTCCACCTTTTATACCGCACGTGACCTGGTGTGCGTGACAGTAATTACAAAGGATGATTACAAAATGAAAGAATGGCTGAAACATAGTTTTATGAGAGCTTTGGTCTAAAAAACTATATCATTCAGATCAGTCAGATGCAGGCGGAGAGGTACATGCAGAGTGCATTAAAGTAAAGCGTCTGTTTATATTCACCAATATTTTACCATCATCAAAAATACTGTGTGGAAAAAACTGTATAAAACTAGAAGAAAAAGATTTGTTTAGGTTTACTGGTGATTTTGGAAAGTTCATCCCTGGTTCTATTCTCGACCACTGTAAACAGAATCTGAGAAGTCTATCTCTGCACAAAACACTGTTTAATATATATATATTTAATTCTGAATGATTTCTTTACATTCCAACCTCTGAATTTAAGAGGGAAATCTTGAAAACTGGTGGAATTCTCCTTTAAAATGATCTGGCTGTCTAGCTGCCTGAGCTGGACTAAAAGCTTTAAAAGCTAAAACATACCTATTATGCAAACTAAATCCATGTTCAGATTAATGCAGACCTCTTAAAGCATGATTGACCGTAGGCCTGTGCCATATTTCAACACACTCTCAACTGTTCATGAGAAACAAAGAAAGGGAAAGTGACAATGCTGCTATGTGTTGTGTCTCTCAGCTTTTCTTTCTGGTCGTATTTGTGGTTTATCCCTGGACAGCTGTAGATTAATATCAGTTTCTGACTAAAGTGATGAAAGATAAGCTGTGGGTGGCTGGAGCTCGACTTAACTGGCGGCACTAAAACAAAGGTTACTTTCATAGCGACCGCTAAGGTCAGCGGCAGAGGACATGCAGCATGGAAGTGAAGCATAAAGATGATAAAGATGATAAGAGAATGTTTTCAGGCGAATAAAATTACCTAATTAAACAACATAGCTTAGAAAAAGAGAGGGACTATTACAGGACAAACACAATATAGACAAAAGTATTGGGACACACCTGTTTTCAGGGTTTGGGCTGGACCCCTTACTTCCAGTGAAGGACAGTCTTAATGCTTCAGCAGACCAAGACATTTTGGGTAACGTTATGCTCACAACTTTGTGGACCCAGTTTGGGGAAGAACCTTTTCTATTCCAGCATGACTGTATCCCAGTGCACAAAGCAAGCTCCATAAAGACATGGCTGGAGGAGATGGGATGAACTGGAATGGAGATTGTGATCCAGGTCTTCTCATTCAACATGAGTGTCTGACCTCATAAATGCTACAGAATGAATGGACACAAATTCCCACAGAAACTCCAAAATCTTGTGGAAAGCCTTCCAAGAAGAGTGGAAGCTGTTAGAGTTGCAAAGGGGGACAAACTCCATATTAATTGGATTTTAAGGCAATGTCCCTTTTGGTGTAACGTCCCAATATTTTTGTCCATATAGTGTTTTAAGGAAAGGTCTAAACTTTTTTGAGTGAGCATCCTGTGATGAAATCATGAAACAAAGTTTCTGAAATGTTCTTCCCAGCTACATGCTAATGTCAAGGCCAAGCTTAACATGAATTCAATGCTAATTCAAGAACAACAAGCCGTGTTTGTCTCAGATATTTCTGTCACCCTCAGTTAAGCTCCCTCTCAGTGAGACAAAATGAACAATGCAAGGTTTATGTACATGAGTGTTGTGTTTATGCTATAAAAATAGTGATATGAGGTGATTTTTGGTGAGAATATTGCACAACTACAATAATGGATGAGGTAAAAGTAAGGAGGTAAAAGTACAAAGAATAATGACACCAGTTCAGTGCGTGATGAAACACATCCTTAACTTTGACCAATGATGCCTGGCGATGACTTTTTGCTTCTGTGTTCCAGAACTTTAGTCCATAGACACTAAAGTCTGCATCACCAGAAGGAGCTAAAAGATCTGGAGGTCCATAGCTTCATGAGACGTATGAGAGTGCTTTTAGCACTAAGAGAGTAATAAAATCTGAATCAAAGGCGTAACAGTGTGTGTCAATGTTCCTGCTGGATTACAGTATGTACAAGCTGTAGTGTGTTTGTGGTGGCTGTAGGAAGTCCTTTGAATAATGTATTACAATTACCATTACAAATTACAACTGCATGGATCGACCCCTTCACACCATATAACCAGAGGTCAGGAGATCACCTTGTCTATATTCCTATGGGAGTAACATTCATAAGCAATAATCAGAATCAGAACCTATACTGGAACTGCACACACAGGACACAAAGACATGAACTATATAAGGTTAAAATAAAACTCCCCCGAAAAATTCTCTGGACTAAATACACCATGCGATATACAATAATTCATAATATTAATGTCTGGATAAAAAAAGCAAAATCAAAGACCAGCTTTTGTCTGTAGAATTCTGGACCAGAAATTCACTGTATTTGATATTGGTCAGCTACACATTTCTCTAGTTTAAGCCATTCCAATCCTATTTAAAAAAAAAGTTAGGTATA
>JBBPCW010000154.1:321417-342908 GCA_037974425.1 Phenacogrammus interruptus
GTGTGTGTGTGTGTGTGTGTGTGTGTGTGTGTGTGTGTGTGTGTGTGTGTGTGTGTGTGTGTGTGAGTGTGTGTGATGAGTGAGGGATGACAGTCTGTATGTGACTGAGTGACTAATCCTTCAGTCTCTCGAGCGCTAGGTGCTAAAAGGCAGCGCTGCAGAGGAGCCGTCAGTCTGAGACTTTACACAGGTCAGGCGTGTCGTCACATCTCCCAACATCCTCTGGACACACAACAGAGCAGCCAGCATCCCGTTAACTGGTTGTGTGGTGATGCAGAGTCAAATTCTAGTCTGCCCTTTAACTTTAAATGCCCTCATTCACTGTGACTTCATAGCTCATTAAATATCTAACACCTGCCTGGTGATCCACATTATAAGTAAGCGGCTTTTTATAGGTCAGAACTGTAACATTTCTGGGTAATAAAGCCGTAAATTAACTTTTTAGAAATGAATATAGTGTGCATTTTAAGTAAATATTAAGAGAGTAACATGCAAAGGAAGTCCTTGCGCGTGACAAAACTTCTAGCGTATAAGGCAAAAATAAAAGTTAACTAACTAAATGTAGCACGAATATGGTACAATAATATAAAAAGAATAAACAAACAGTAACAGTCATTAATCATACAAACATCAGTTCATAATAAAAAAATCTTTTTGAACTTCTTGACACTAAATGAGGTTTTAAAGTACTGATGGATGTTATTCAGTATGCCTTCTCTCACATGAGACATTTGAGAACTTTCCTGGAAATTAACCTGTAGTTATTGTTGTTTTGCTGTACATTTGACTGATATTACATGAAGATTTGAATGTTCTTAAATAATCATATAAATATGCAGTTTTTAATGTATCTAACTTTCTATCGAAAACATTCTATTCTAAAATTGACCGTACACCAATACACAGGTCAACAAACAACACACTTTTCTAAACCAGTTTTTCATGCTGATTTCAATTTTCTGAATTAGATACGCAAAGGACCTGCATTCGGTTTTTATTAAACCGCAGCACTTTCAGTGTGAAGTCAGACAGGTGACACAGTGGCATAGATTTAATGACCAGTGTCAGTCAGCTACCACTGTTTCTTCAAAAACACTCAGCATATGATTATTATATGCTAATTTTACCGACTGTCATGCAGTATAGAACTTGCTTCATCACAAAAACTGTACGTGCAGGAAAAACAGATCTGAAATCAGCATAACAAACACAACAAAACCCACATAAACTTTATCTTCTTCTACTCACAATAACAGATGTTTTAAATCCACATCTGCAAACGAAAATGTAAGAGGAGGGGAGCTAGAGTATATAATTCACTACATTATCATTAATGTGTTTCATTACGTCACAGTATGGTTTTCTGAGCTTATTGTGATGTCAGTACTTCTAGAACACTGATCTACTGCATGATTAACTGTAAACAGAGCAAAGTTAGACCTGTTTAGTGTGAAACACTGATAAAGAGTCAATTCGAACATAACACACATCAAAATAAATTCAATATACTGTGTATTGCATAAATGTTGTATCATAGCATATCTATGCAACCGTAAACCCCAAAAGCGTTGTTGTTTACACCACAGGGCAACTACGAGAGTAATGGAAAGATGGGCATTCGAGCCACTCTGACAGTCTGCTAGATTCCCACTCTGCTTCTGCAGTCAATGGACACTGCTGAGACACCACAGAGAGTGCTTTAGTAGATCTGTCATCTGATAATCAGCTATTTAAAATGACCCACATCACTTCAAGGTCCCGCAGGCACCTCGCTTTCTGCTTTTTCTAAAAATGTAAACGGAGAGAAAATATCCCATGTATGAAGTGGCACACTGGGACAAGTAAACAAGCTCCTGAGGGCCACTGAAAGAACCAGGCATGGTGCCTGCATGCAGAAGGTTATGGACACAACTTTGTCTCAAGGTCCAACTTTTAACATTAAGCAACCATTCAATAGCAACAATAACAATAAAAACAAGCAAACACTAAGCAAACTAAATAAGCAGAAAACTAGTGGGCAGTATCAGAAATAAACTGCAGCTGCTGGAGAGGCCTGGTCCTGACAGAAAGAGGCTCAGGAGACCCATGTTCTCTGTTAGATTTGGCCCAGCATCATAAAGCTTATGAGACAATTTGAAGAGGAAGGCAGAGTCACACTAAACACAAGGACGCCTAAAGGCACCAGAGCTGCTGTTACAGTGGCAACAGACAAACTAGAAGCAAAGGAAATTGGTAGTTGTCTGAAAATCATATAAACACAGATAGAAATGGTACATTTTCACTGGGGTATTTTGTGAAGACTCTGCGGTCACTTTAATAGGGGCTTGTAGGGACTTTAATAACACTGCATTTAAATCCATAGAATTTAATATGAAGTTGCCCCCTCCCCCCCCCCACCCAGACACACATATACAGTGATCAACATAAATGAGTACACCACACTACATTTGTCAGAAAACCTTTAGTTTCCTTTCAAAATCAACATTTAATATGATACTATACAAAATACAAAATACTCCTACAAATGTGGGCCATTGATTGCAAACAAGATTTGTTAATTTGCACACACAAAAAAGTGATTCAAGCCCATGTTGAAAAACTGAGTACACCCCAATTATAGTCTTAGGATAAAAGCCACACAAGGCTACAAAATTCTAATTAACAGGCATTCAACCACAGGTGAGTCTAATGATTCATTTAAGAGAGTGTCCAGCAGACAGGTGACTAGAAAATGGCATTACTTAACAAAGAAAAGCCCTTCCCATTTCATGCTGTCAGCAATGGCTCCCCATGGAAGAGAAATGTCCCAAAATCTGAGAAAGGTAATCATTTCTTTACACAAAAGGTGAGGGCTACAAGAAGATCAGCTAAGCTTTACATATCAGTCAATATACTGGAGCAAAAGTGATCCAAAATTTTAAGAAAGATGGAAGTGCAACCATCTTACAGAGACGTCCAGGCTGTCCACAGAAGTTAACATCTCGACAGGAGCGTCTTCTGATGAGAAGGGTTGAAGAAAATTGCCATGCAAGTTCACTGCAGTTAGCTAAAGCAGTAGAAAGCCAAACTGGAGTGACCATTTCCCGTGACACCATACGGCGCACACTGCAGAGGAATGGCATGCATGTGTACCATCCACGAAGGAAGCCTCTGCTAAAGCCCATGCACAAAAAAGCATGCCTAGAATTTGCTAGGGCCCATACTGAAAAAGATGAAGACTACTGGGACTCTATACTCCAGTGATGAGACAAAGATCACTGTTTTTGGAACTAATGGTTTTAAAACTGTATGGCATCGTAAAGGTGAGGATTTCAAAGAAAAATGCATGGTGCCTACTGTGAAACATGGTGGTGGCAGTGTCCTTATGTGGGGCTGCATGGGTGCTGCTGGTGTTGGTGTGCTGCATTTCATTGATGGTATCATGAACTCAACATTGTACAGCTCTATACTGAAGGAGAAGATGCTGCCATCACTCAGTGCACTTGGTCCTCGTGCTCTTTTCCAACACCACAATGATCCAAAACACACATCTAAAGCTACTGTTGCATTTCTGAAGAAGAACCGGGTGAAGGTGATTGAATGGCCAAGTATGTCTTCTGTTCTGAACCCAATCAAACACCTGTGGGGAATTCTGAAGCGACAAGTTGAGTATCACTCTCCATCCAGCATCCAGGCTCTAAAAGAGGTTATTCTTGAAGAATGGAAAAAGTCGCCAACTTGTTCATTCCATGCCTAGAAGATTTGGTGCTGTCCTTAAAAATCATGGTGCTCATACAAAATACTAGATGTAGTAGTTTTTGTTGTGGGGTATATTCATTTTTGCTTCAACCTATTTGAGTAAAACTGAAGGTGAAGTCAGTGACAGATATGCAACCTCCACTGGTTGAGTGATGCTAATGTGGAATGTGCTGCAGAATTCTCAGAACTGAGCAAATGGTTATCAACCTCAACTCTCTTCACTGGCCTGGTGACAGGTTCTTAACTGCATGCGAATGATTCCCTGTATGTATGTAACTCGGAAACTGAAGATCCAGGCTAGTGATCCTTCTCGCAGGAGCTCACTGAATGAAAGGAAAGAGAGTGCATGTGTATGCTGCAGCGTTGTCGCCATGCAGTCTGCTGGGGCTTTGTGTTAACTGCAGGCCGAGGAGGGAGCCAGAGCATAGCTGTCATTCCCCAGCAGCTGAGCGAGGCCTCTGAGCTCAGACACTCTTCAGGCGGTTCTGTCACCATGTGCCTGCTGTCCCCAGCTGCCCTGTGCTGCACAGTAGACATTCTGTGCTCCTCTCTTAGAAGATCATTGACGATATGATTCTGACTAGCTTTAATTACACACAACTGCCACAAAACCATTAAGAACATTTTTTTAAATTTCCTTCTTGTGTCACTGTTCTGAAATCCTGTCCAGGCTTTGCTGGGTTTCCACACACATCATTGGGCAAAACTGAGCAACTGACTCTCAACCTCACAGTACCTGCTGTCTGTCATTTAAGTCTATACACCAACCAGCAATTTTATACTTTGCTGGACGCCTGACCATTACACCAAAAGGGACTTTAATGATACTGTATTCAGATACATAGACTTTTATATGGAGTTGGTCCCTCTTCGCAGCTGCTAGTTCTGCCCCCATGCTCTGGAACCAGAGGGGAACTTGTTTTTAATAACAGACTAGATAAAACGTGAATGCCCTGCAGTGGCAAAAAGCTTTGGTTTTATTTTATTACATTAATGAAAGTGACCATTCTGTCATATGTGAACACACCACAGCACGAAATTCTTCCTCTGTATTTAAGCCATTCACCAAGTGAAGCAGCGGGCAGTCAGGAACACGGCGGGGAGGGGTGTGTGTGGGGACAGTACCTTGCTCAGGGTACCTTAGTGGTGCCTAGTGGTATTGGGAATCAAACCCACGACTTACTGATCGCAGGGCAAATGCCCTAACCACTAGGCTACCAGCTGCTAATGTTTAAGTTGAGATTTACAAGAAATATTTGAACTGTAAATTAGGACTGAGCGATTAATCGAAATCGTATCGAAATCGCGATGTGAAAATGCGCGATTTCTAAATCGCCTTACAGCGCGATTTTTTGCGCGCTCCCCACTTTTCCCGTGGTATGCTTTTTGAATCAATCACAACGCAGCGTGCCTAAACAGAGCACAAGAACAGGAGACTGAGCTTAATGACAAAAAGGCTGCAGAAACAGGGATGATGAGTTCAGCACTGTCAGTCTGTTGTTGCGGCGAACAGGGTAACACAACAAACCTATTTAACACCTGAGGCAGCGTTACAAAGAGGTCTATGACTTATGCATGGCAAAAAAAATACATGAACACAGAGAAAAGTACACCCCAAACACATTCGGAACCAGGTGATAATCAATATGGCAGGTATTTGCGAGCTGCACATCATTAAGAAAAAAGTTCAAAGATATGATGCCCGCTTCCAAAAAATGATACAGACTCTGGACAAGAGATACCAACAGCCA
The DNA here is from genome assembly GCA_037974425.1 of Phenacogrammus interruptus. Lineage (NCBI taxonomy): Eukaryota > Metazoa > Chordata > Actinopteri > Characiformes > Alestidae > Phenacogrammus > Phenacogrammus interruptus. The sequence continues at coordinate 326,907 of JBBPCW010000154.1, forward strand.
TCGCGAAGTTATTTTTCAAGAGTCCCCATCCCTGAAATGGACATGCTGGTTTTCTTAGCAAAAACCTTTGAATGCTTAAAGCAGCTGATTCTGCTGGTGTTCTAACTGTTTAGTTGTTTTTATGTGGGAGACTGTGGTCTGTGTTGTTGTTTTTTTCACACACACATTTATTTTTTGTCATGGGTCTGTTTTAGAGACATGTTACAGGTCTTTGATAAAAATCTAATTGTTTTATTTTGGAAAAATGCTTCATATTCACACTGTAAAACAAAATCGTGATTAAAATCAAAATCGCAATATTGTTCAAGAAAATCGTAATGGGTTTCTTTTGTTCATATCGCACAGCCCTACTGTAAATGTATAACTGTGTTAAAGGCAACACTGCTGTTAAAAAGCTCTTTAATTTTGCATATAATAATGCGATTCATAACAAAAACCCATGTGATTAATTGCGATTAAAAAATGTAATCGTTGCCCAGCATTAATTACAAGTGATATTATAGCTTATATATGATATATGTCATATAGGTGATATACAGGGTAGATGTATTATATAACATTATAGTAGATTGACTACATGAATGTTTCTGCCTATATAAAAAATACTTAAATTCAAAAATCTGACTGGAACAAATATCTGAGCCAAACACCCTGCAACAGCACCAACCTGATGACTTATTGGAATTCAGTCTAAACACAACCCTCTCCCAAACGTCCTTATTGCTTTTGGTTATTTGTCTCTCTTCACTTTGCCAAAGACCAGAACCAGCAACAGCTGCTGGAGACCTGAAGCTCCTCCAGTGATAACACAAAACGCCAAGCCTTTCACTGTGGCTCCTGATTCACCGCTTATACAAGCACTAGCACCATGCATAAACAGGCTCCCAATCCATCATCTACTTCATATGTGTACACACTGCTTCTTAGCTTTTACTGTAACCCTGCAAACTGCAAGCTGGATTTAATCTGACATCTCATGAAAACAATATGTTACACTGGTCGGGAACCACGTTTTCAGATGAATCAGAATATCAAGCTAAAAGGCTTCCACTTTGTTGCATTGCAACTAAATGACAGCGAGTGGAATGAGAGGTTGAGGGGTGTAAGCAGAGCTAAAATGAGCAGCACTGTGCTCTGCTATGAGTAAACTGAGTGACGGTTTATGCATTCTGTGGCGCAGGACCTCATGCCTTCAGGCTGTGGCACAGAGCAGCTCCACTCCCAGACCTGACAGCTAATTTGCTGACAATTCCCTGAACTTCATCATACCCACAGTCTCTCTGTCCCGAGGCCTCCACACATTTGCCCTACCCTCGATTTAATGAGAATTCTGGTGAAAGATGAAGCTGCATCAGTTTATACCTGATCTCCCCATCTATCAGTGCACCATATGAAAATAAGACACGGACATTAAAATGAAAACAATCAAAAACAAATAATTTTTTAAAGTATTTCTGCAAAAATACGCCACACTCTTCTTCAAAACATGAATAATAAAGGCTTACACAACGGTAACATTACTACACTAGTTGGAAAGGTGGCATTTTCAATGGGAGAAGAGGTATAGCCATTCACTTGTAACAGCACAGACTAGCCAAACACTCAGGAATTCACTGTTTTCTGAGTTGAAATTATGGAGTGAAGTTTAACAAGTTGCACTTAAAAACTCAGTTACGGCACAATAGTTATTGTATAAACTGAAAAAGGTTTATTTGCTACTATTTTTCATACCCTTCTTAATACACATCTACACATTTTGGGAATGAATCCATTTTAATTTTAATTTATTCAGGGTTCAAAAAACTACTCAGACTTCAAATTAAGCAAATGTTCAGTCAAATAAGAATAGATAATTACTGATATCAAGTAATACTGACATGAAAAAATAATAATATCAACCAATCCAACAGGAAATGTCCAGTTTTGCTGCGATATCCATTTCAGTCATGTTTTATTTACAGTTGTGGACCAGTTTAAGTGCAGTATCAAAACAGCTCAGCTTGCAGCATTTGGACGGCCCGACTCAATTCACCCAGGAACCCCATCAATAACCTGAGGGCACCTAGTGATGAGGAACATGGTAACAGGTGTGGGACAGGGAGCCTCAACACACTGGATGGACTCGCAAGACCCGGATAAATTGCTTCTAATGAGCAAACTTTCCAGTACTAGCCACAGGGCAAGACCAGGGCTTGTGAATGCATGCACACACTAACTACACCTGCCAGTACCTGCAGAAAACAGTTCACAATAGGAAAAGCGTGAGCAAGGTCAGCTTAAACAGCCATCCTTCCACAGCACCTCCATTTTAATGAGCTGCTCCATAAGCAATAGACTTCGTTACTGAGGCGTAGTTAAATGGCGCCATCAGTTCCCCTGCCCTTTCCATTGTAGCCTATAATAGTGTGGGTAATTAACACTTGGGTTGCAAAGCACGAAAATGAACAAAAAGAACTCCAACATGAGGGGAAGTGCGGACAGGGATGGGCGGTGGGGCCTGGCAGCATGCCGGGACATGAAAACAGGTTCGAAAGGGACCAAAGCCACAGCTCAAAGGCTTAGGATGTCCAGCTCAGATGACGCACGCGCGTTTCACTTCCACCTTACCAAACACTATGGCTCTCTTAAGCAGCCAGAGGCCATCCGGCATGGCTGTTGACCTCTGGCATTCGGTACATCTCTATTCTCAATTCAGTACCTGGGATTCAGTAAAGGGGTATCTAAGCTGGTGTTGTGCTCCATGCCAAAAACAGTACCGACCCAGCCAGGGGAAAAACAGCAAGCGCATGCCACAGCGGTGTCCTGATCGCCCTTCCTCTCCTCGTCAACGGCCTGTTTAAAAATGCACTCTTGGAACACGCTCCGCTCCGGCCTGCCAAGTGCCTTATAAGGCAGAGGAAACTCAGAGCTGTTTTTATCTTTGGGCCCCTAAAAAACACAAGAGAAGCTCTGCAGAACGGTTCCCAGCAGCACCCTTGAGGAGGTCCATGCTCTTTAAGGCGAGTTGCTGGACGGTGAAGGTCAAGACTTGGAAAAGGTCAATGAAGAAGGACAATGAAACAGGTCACCCAGATCATATAAACTTATCTGGCAACAACATCAAGAGAATGCCTACATTAATCCTCCAGCCGGGAGCAGTTAGAGAACAGAAAGTGTGCATAAAGACTGGACATCAAAAACACAGCATGAATGGAAAAAAGCACAAATCCCAACTGACCAGCTATACTACCGAAACCAACCTGAATGACAGGGATCATAACAAACCTCTCTGTGTTTGGTTGTTTTTTGTGTGGTGAATGAACTACGATGACCTTAGGTTCAGATCGTTCTGTTTAATCGAACGCAAAGTTATTTTAAGGTTTAAAGTCTGGCCATAGCTTTAAAAAGGACAGACCGCAATAAAGCATAGACCCTACTGTTTGTAAAGCCAGAGTAATCAAAATCATTCCCGTAACAAAACTGCCAAAGACGGAGGTCTCTCTCACCTTCGAAAAAACTGAAATGAGAAAAGGAAGATCAAACCCCTCCTCTGCAACTCTGTTTTCCTATCTTCCCCTCCCATTCTCCTCCCCTTGCTTTTTTTTTGCCCATAAACCCTCGAACATACTCCACAAAGCTCCCAGAGCCCTACCTTACCCAACTGGACCAGCATCTGAACCAGAAAGAGGGACATAAACACAAACGCACAGGCTGGACCAAACTACTGGGCCGTCCATCCACAGACTCAGGTAAGAAAATCCCTCTTCATCACCAATCACCACAAATCCGTCTTACCGAACCCACTTCTGGATACTGCTCGCTGCTGTTATGGTCAATGTTGACATGAAAGTAACGAACAGAAATGGATCCTTTGTTTAACGTATTAAGATGTAGTCTGGTAGTCGCTTTTGTCAACCACCTTAAAATCGACAAAAAAGTTTGTCCTTTTTAAACCTGACCTATAATATAATATAATATTTATTATATACAAAATACAAATAACTTAGATGAGTATTTAATATTATATAACTACATAAATTTAACAGCTCTTATAAACAGATGTTTGCGTACGTAACTGTCTTTGAGTCTTAACAGAGCACCCATTACACATTCTTCTTCCCTCACTCACACAAACAAAAAGAGTCCAGAGACCACGATACAACTGTACTGGAACCATTCCCAGTTATTCAAATCAAATAAATGTATAAACTGGAGGAACTATATAAGCAGTAATAGGACAGATGATACTACCCATCTATCAATATTTAGGATTTTAAAACAGCCAAGTCAGTTTGTTTTGGCCAGAAAATAGGTGCAATATTCAATGATTATAATTGTTAGTCATTCTAATTGGTTCCAATTGATTTAAATTTTCTGAATCAGCAACTTCAGTGCATTACAATCCTAATACTTTTAAATCACTGCCACTCAGCAACCTCAGCATTGCTGAACGTACCAATCCGAATATGAGATTCAGGCCTCTACTGGTCACTGAGCCATTCTAACCTCTGTATGAGCCCTGATGTCCTCTGAGTATCCCAAAACCATGATGACCCCCGCCCCCACACACACACACACAACTCCCAGCACATTGCTCTGCCATGCCATCATGGAAAGTCGACTGTGCAGGCCAGGCTAATTGCACACCTACCTCTGCCTCAAGAGGACTTTATTTGTGCAGGATTGTTGCCAGCACGGGAGGGAAAAAAGGCATATAAACACACGCAGACTTGGGAAATCTCTGGCCAGCTTTTCGGAGGATTTCCTTCTTCGGTTCGGACCCGTTTCCCTTCAGTCTGCCTTTTTCTTTTTTCTTTCTGCGTTTTTGGCTCTCAGTTCATATTCTGATGATGAAGCGTTTGGCCCAGCGATGCTCTGAAAAGCTCTCTAAATAAATCGGGTTATAACAGCTGCATACTTGAAGATGTGCTTTGAGTAACCATGTAAGGGTAGATTTCCCCCTCCAGTGTATCGGCGTGGCTCACAGCCTCCGAGTGAACTTATCATTCCCCGCCACTCTACTTGGGCCAGTGGAATGTTTATGGGCCGTGGTGTTGACAAACACCTCCAGGGCTAAAAGTCATGTGTGTAGAAGCAGGCGCCTGATGAAGGCAGTGCCAAATCACAGCACAGTGTCACTCACGGGCCCAAACAGGCCGGATCCAGCTGTTCCTGCAGGGTGACACTGAGAAGACCATCAGCACCACCAACACCCAGCATGCCAGTTATCTCTGCACGGCAGGATAAACAGTGTCTGTTTTGCACTGCAGAGGCAAGAAATGTCCAGTATACTATTTATTCAATAGAATTTCATGTATCATTTTATTTCTTGGTGTAACACAAACAGATAAATAAAGATAAATCTGAATCATTCTAAAATATACGGTGAAATGTAGTTTTTCGTGTATAGTAATTTCCCAGAAGCTTTTAATAAAATAAAACCACTACAAACCACTGAACACAGTACAGCTCAGAGTGAAAGACTTCTATTGGAAGAATAAGAAAATGTGCCTTTGTCTTTTTTGAAAGGAACAATCTGACAATGGATAGAAACAGCAGAACCAAATGGCCTGCTCCTAAACTGTCCTGAAAAAGACAAATTGTGGAAATCCTGATAACCTACAAGTTAATGTGAGGACAAAAAAGGTCTGCTTAATCTCTGAATCTGTGAGAGAAGGGGGGCAAACGCTCGAGAGAGAGAGAGAGAGAGAGGTCAAGTTCTCTGCAATTAATTCAACACTTGACCTGCGACACACAAACCGTGTGTTCCCCCCACCTGGAGACGATGTGCAGCTTTAGCTGGCGATTGTACGTTAACTAAAGGGCTTTAAACAGCAGTGGGGGGTGTGGCAGAGTTCCTGACGCAGAAAAAGCACCCAGTGTTCAGAAAGTGAAGGCCAGTTTCATTTAGAAATGGCCCTCTGTGGTGATAGGCAAAGGTCAGTCCTAAGAATAACCTTTAGTGTGAACCATGGGAAGTGCAGATAGTGTCATGCGGGGTCTTTTGAGGATACACTGACTGCTCCTGCACTGCCAAGGATTCTGAAAACATTCCCCATGGGGCTCCCCTGTGCTGCGGAGCCAGTTGAAGAACAGAAGTCTGAGAGAGGAAGATAAGCCTCTCTCCAAGCGGAAAAAGCTTCTAGTTTTTGGAATACTTAGGGGTTATAATTAGACGAGGCATATCTCTATTGCAAAAACGCACAATAGCTGCATCTAATCTTTCTGTGAGCACCGCTTTAGTCTTTCCAGCAGCAAGCGATGCCCTAAAATAAAGTCTGATGTTGTGAAGGTGAAATTCATCCACTGTAATTGGACAGGAAGCTTGGCTCCTCTTTAATAGGAATGATTTATGTTTGTTGAAGATGTGTTTGATTCATGCATTTTGTGATTGGCTAGAAACTCATTTACACACTGCGGTGATGTAAGTTTTGCCCTAAGACTAAAACAAACAAGACCTACAGCACAAAAATGGCAAAATTACTGCTGTACCACTATAAAGCAGAGGTTCTCAAACTCTATCTGCAGTCCCTGAGGACCGGTTTGAGAACCCAAGCCCCAAAGTATGTCCAAATCAAGGCCTGTTTTATTAATGTCTTTTGCTACCAAGAATAAACACACACACACACAAATAAACACTAGGGCCTCTAATACAGGTCACTGCGCACATTTCTTTGACTAAACTTTTTGCATTTGTCATTCTACACTATTTCCAAATGTGTTTTTTTCTGGAAATTAGATCACAAAACCCAGCCATGGGAGAATGGGAGAAAAGTGGAGTTTGTGTGTTTTCTATCTATTTAATTAACCTACAAGCTATCTGTCCTTGCACTGGCACTTCTTATCAAAACCAATAGAGAAAATTCAGAGCATGGAAAAGCCCATCACATGGAAATAAAGGTTACTGAGTGCAGGTCCCCAAAGAAGCCCCAAAAATATCCTAGAGGCAAAAAATGAAAAGGCTAAAAGGTCTTTTCTGAAAGTAAACTTTTGGAAAGTTCAACATCAACAAGCCATAATACTGTTCTGTAGCCAAACTATAAACTGGGTTACTGGACGCTTCCTGCATGAAGTATTTAAATAAAAATGGCCAGTTTGGAGGGATATAAAACTGCATGAAGGTGGTGATACAAGTGCACTGTGATCTGGAAAGAATTGTATTGATTATAATAATCTGCACTCACTTTCTGGCCAAAATACGATTATAAAGCTATTATCAAACGTAAAAAAATACTAATATGAGCAAAAAACATTTCATACTCAAATAGATCCTCAGTCATGTTTGTGCAGTCACACATAAATCAGAGCCATATTGACTTAATTAAAACATTTCAGATGATAAAATGCTTGTAAATGGCTCCTAAAGGGTTGTCATATAAGATCAGAAGTTACACTCCAGCCTGTCTTGTCCCGTTTAGTGTGCATGCTTACTCATTCAGCTTCTCTGCTGGTCCCTCCCTCAGCTCTGTGGAGTCCGTCAGCCCCTGGACCGCCTCGGTCACTGCGACAACCACGAGCACCTCCACCACATCCTCCATCCACTCCCTGCATCCCTCCACAATCCTTTCTGAGGCGCTGCCTATCCTCCACACCTATCTCTCCATCTCTCTCTCTCTCTCTCTGTGTGTGTGCACTACATCTCTGCCACCACTAGTGTGCGCTGCTGCCCTCAACTCTGCCCTCCGCTATGGAGAAGGTGCAGCACATGACGCGCGCGGCCATCCGGAGGGCTTCCACCATGGAGGTGCCCCAGCAGGCCAAGCAGAACATGCAGGAGCTCTTCGTCAACTTCTGCCTCATCCTCATCTGCCTGCTGCTCATCTACATCATTGTCTTGTTAATGTGAGGGGCCATGGACGCTGCTGACCAGGGGGCATGGTCTCAAGTGGGGTGGGGTGGGAAGGGGTCATATAAAAGTTGTTTTTTTTTTTAAAAAGTGGATTAAAGAGTGTGAGTTAATTACACGCTGCATGAATTTCACACCACCAAAACCTGTAAATAACACACTAGTACAGCAACGAGAGCAGCACTACGAGTGAATATCAGCCCACTCCTTAACCCTTACAGCCCACAGCATGTTATAATCTTATATTTCTCACTGAACCAAAACGGAAATTCTTTCAGTAGAATATAGCCTTTAAATCAATATTGGTATTCATAAGTAGGACAGTGTGGGATATGTTCATAAATAGGAGATATTTTATTGTGATAGTTATTGCTGTTAGTCGCTGATTCTAGTCACTGAATCTGAAAATGTCAGACATACAGACTCAGACCTGTCAACATAGAATCTCAATGTGATTATAATGTTAGCAACCATATAATCAATAAAACAAACATTAGCCATCTGTGGCTGGGAGTCTAAAAGAGAGCGGGATGGCCATTTCTCAGTGTGATCTCTTGGCTGATGTAAAGTTAATGTTCTCCTCCAAGTGTGTTAAACTGTCCAGTGATGGTGGTTAGTGACAGAAAAGATGTGGTGATACTTCTTGTAACTTGGAGGAAGCTTTCACCCAGCCAGTGTTGGTGGTACTGGATGATCGGGAGCCCAAAGCTAGAGGGTTGAATTGGAGACGACTAATAAAGGAAAAATAGAACAGTACAACCCTATTGCTATAAGTGTAGCACAGAAGCAAACTGGTATGATGGAGCTGATGAAGGGAGAATAAAGTAACGGGCTGAAGGGGTGAGGAGGTGGTCTTCACTGAGGGCAGCAGCTGTGAGGCTCTTATCACACTCGTCCTCCGTCTTCTTCTCATTGCATGCCATAAGGACTCAGAGGCACAGAGCACTGTTTGATACACCCCTTACCAAAAGCACTGTGACACTGAAATATACTAAGACTACAATAAAAACGGTGATATGAGTGCGTGTGTTTGTTTTCCGTCCCATCATCAAAACACCCCTCACAACCCTAAATAGGCTAATCCACTGTAGTTTAAGACAATAATCAAAGCAAAGAGTGTTTCAGAGCTTTTCAGCACATACTGACAGAGCACATGTAAAGGAAAAGTTCAATCAAATTCACACAACTAACGAAGACATGGTCTGTGTTTGAAACTTCTTTAATTCTGCATTGGAGCTGCGAGGTTAATGATGCTGACTAGCAATGGAAGCTAATGGCCAACCATAATGATCACACAAGCTGCAAGCCAAAATAATCACGAACTTTTCTCATATCACTTCAAGTTGTTAAAGACACGTAGCCTATATTTCGGTCTTATAGCTTCTCTTAAGGTCAACTTTTAAGGTGTGTGTGGTTTTACGCAGCAAAAATAGACATCATTTGTTATTACAGGACCATTTCCCTCCTTAACACCTCCGTAAAATTAAACATGTTTTTGGTGCTGTACCTTTAAATATGCTGATTTATAGCATCGCATGAAACGTCTTGGCTTGTATGTGAACAGTACGCTTCGCAACATCCAATTTTTATTTCAAATAAGTGAAACATTTTACGTTTTCAGTAATATGGGCCCTTTAAAAAATCTCAAATAGACTTGCTTATGTGATTTCTGACACATGCAAAAAGTTAAAAACAGTAATAGCAGAACTCCTATTATCCTATTACTCCTAGCAATTATTGTTGAATAATCTTCCATTAAGTATCGGCCACATAAAGCATCATTGCTCCAATGCAAAACTAAACCACACATAAATTATTGGATAAATTTGGCTCATTAGATACATTTAGCTTATCGGTTAAATCTGGCTCATCAGGTAAATTTGGGGAATTTGTAAAATAATGTGACCTAGATATTCACAATGTACATAATATATACAGACCCATAAAAAATAAGAGACCACTCTAAAAATGTATAGTATCTCAGGTTTTATCATTTATAAGTGAATGTATTGAACATCATAATGATGCAGCGTTTACAGAACTTGAATAATTCATAGAAAACAAATTTCTTGTTCTCTCTTAAACAAAACGGCAACAATGACCTTTGAGGAACTTCTAGTAGAGTTTTACAATCCAACTGGTCTCATTGTGAGAGGAGAGTGTCGATTACAGCAGTGTTTTTATAATTTTCCTCATTAAATAAGATTCAGGTGATCACTAATCAGTCCATTATAAAGCAGAATCAGATGTTTGTGTACGAATGTAACAGACACTCAAAGAGACACTGATTTAAATAATACATTGCAGTGGTTTCTCATTTTTTTCCAGAGCTGTACTATATAAAGAAATCAGAAGTGCTGTGCTCTTATTTGTTCTTGTCGATCGTGTTCAGCTCTTTCAACGTCATGTGAAGGACCAGCAGCATGGTGTAGCCTGGTCCTCCTCCCTGCACGCCAACCACCATCCGAGGATCTGACCAACGCGAGCCCAGGCAGGACCTCACCCGAAGCTCAAACACTCAAGCGTTGGATTGGACACCTCCAGCACAGCCTTGCTTTTCACACCATGGATCTGGCCAACAACCGCGGCCTCAACCTGCTGCTCAACTTCCTGCTCATCATAGTGGTGCTGCTGCTGATGCTCATTCTGGTCAAGATGATGTGACCTGACCTGCCCATCAAGCATTTAAGCCTTAATATGGCTTGGGGCTTATCTAGAGAACCATGGGGAACCTAGATCTGTCCCTCAGTCTCTGTGGTTACGCATCTGTTCCACTTTTACACTCAGATTTAAGTGAAAGAACAGCTGTGCAAAACTGGCCTCACCTATTTTACTAGGCAATCCAAGCAAATAGGCAATCCATACATTACCAGGACAAAAGTATTGGGACACCTGACCATTACACCAACAGGGACTTTAATTATATTACACTTGTAATCAGGCACTGATGTTGGACGAGAAGGTCTGGATCACAATCTCCGTTCCAGTTCATCCCAAAGGTGCTGGATAGGTTTTGGTCAGAGCTCTGTGTGGCCAATTAAGTTCTTCCACACCAAACTCATCCAGTCATGTCTTTATGTAGCTCGCTTTGTGCACTGGGACACAGTCATGCTGGAATAGAAAAAACTATTGCGTACACAAAGTTGGAAGCATGGTGTTGTCCAGAATGTCTTGGTCTGCTGAAGCGTTAGCAACACCATAAACATGTGTCCCAATACTTTTGTCCATATAGTGCAGTGGTTCTCAACCTTTTGCAAGCTGGGCCCCCCCAAAGCTGGTTCATAGCAGTTGGGGCCCCACCGGTTGAGAACCACTGATATAGTGTATACATTCTCATAAGTCCTTGTAAGTGCCATTATACATTTGTGTTGCTATTGTTAGTACCATCTTCTCAAACAAGCCTTGTTAAAACGCTGGACAATACACTAGAGATCGTAAGTGAGGACCCCATCTAGTGGATAATCTTTCACACTGCATTTACAAACAAGATGAGGATTTTTGTTCAATAGCCAGATTTGTGTTTTTGACTCCAGAGGGAGATTAAAGCTATAGTATATACATGCATCCACTGCCAGATACAGAATTAGGACTTCAAAAGTAGGTGACCCCTTTCCACTATCCATTGCATACTACACTGGTAGTGAATTCACAAAATAAGTGCAGCAAACTGCAAAGAGGCTATTCATTTACTTGCAAATTAAAACCATTTAAAGATATGCTCATGATCAGGTCCCTGATCATGTATTTGTTGTAGGTGTTTTGGTTTGTATATATCTTTCTTCACTATTAAAATGTAACCAAAAAAATCTTTAAATATTTAGCATGCATGACAAAAAAACACTGTGCCACATTTCAAGCCAGTAAATGGATCAACACGTGGCGGATAAAACAGTATAGGCCGGTTTCCCAGACCCAGATTAACATAAAAAGAATTTGCAATGATGATTCACCATTGGCACGTCCAAGATTAGACCTAATCCATGTCTGGGACACCGGCCATCCAACAGTAAAGTTTAATGTTATGTGGATTAAACTGCTGTTGATTGATGGTTCTTGAACAGCACTTTGAAGTGATAACTGAAAACAGATGCATTGCGTAGATGTAGCAAAAATAAAGCACCACCACTGACATTCATCCCTGCAGAGTGTCTTTTGTGTTTCCTTATAGGAGGCTGAACAAGCAGATTGGGAGGAAAAGCAAAGATGGAGCTTCTAGCGTAGCTAAGAGCAACCTCCACAAAACAGGGGATAAAAAATGTAGTGTTCCTTCAGAGTCTTACTTGAATCTCGAAGCATCAGATACACACACACACATATATAGCTAATCATATCTGTACAGCTGAGGCTTCTTTACTAATTCAGTTTTGAAAATCCATTAACTACTGCACACAGTGTTATCTGGCTTGTACAGTAATTGAGGTATGGAACAACACTGTGTGCTCAATCCTGCTTTAAGGTACAGCTTTTCCCTGAAGAAAAGTTTAAAAGTAAACACCAAGTATATTATTATAATTAATTAATGTATTTATTTATTTATATATTTATTTATTTATGTATTTATTTATTTATTATATGTTCTGCAGAAACAAAAAGCAATTTCTCTCCAGGGCCAAATGCTGCAATGTCACAATCTGTCCACCAGGAGGCAACATGAGAACATGAGAGGGGGTAGTTTTGAAATGTCCATGCTTTTATTACTTATTACTTGTCATAAAACATTCTGGGCTACACCCAGGACTAACAAACTAGGATTACATTCAATCATTTCCCTTCATCCAGCCACCAAATCCACTGGACGAAATGTGTTGGTGAACCAGTCTACATCTACATAGTGTACAACATCACTGCCCTGGACAGGGAAGACACATTTGGGGCAATAATGGGTCCTTGAACAAATTTCAAATGTCCTTTTCTAATGCTATAAAAGCAAAGTGGCCCCTTATAGTCACACGTGAACACACCACAGCACACAGTCTGAACAGAGTGAAATACTTTCACTGCATGTAACCCATTCACCAAGTGAAGCAGGGGTCTGCCACCAATGAGGGGCGCCGGGGAGCAGTGTGTTGGGACGGTTCCTCAGTGTTGGGATTTGAACCAGTGGCAACTCTTTAACCACCAGCTGCCCTTGGTATATACTGTATTTTCTCTGGGTAAGACCATCTGTGATGTAATTTCCCCCCTACCTGTGTGAGCTCGGCCTCCTGCCTCATTCTGTCGCGCTGCTGCTGCTCCTGTTGCCAGGCGCTGAGGCCGCAGCCCTCCGGTCCGGGCCTGTACTCCATCTGCTCACTCAGCCACATCTGGGTGCGCACGGCCGGCTGGATGGGTGAGCCTCCCACTGACTGGTGGCCCAGCGTGGGTCCTCTCGGGCTGGGCAGCAGTAGCGAGCCTGTAGAGGTGGGCTTGCTCTCAGGTAAGGCACTGTAGCTCAAATCCAGCGTGCTGGGCTTGAGAGGAGAGGAGCAGGAAGAGTCCGTCCTAGTGAAGGTGGTGCTGCTGCCCAGGTCATACCTGGAGGTGGAACACAGGGGTGACATATTGCTATTACTATTCTTCTTTTATTCTCATTTTTTATTAACAATTGGAGTATTGTAATAAAGTTTACTATGGTGAGATATCAATGATTTGATGCACTGTAGTAAAATTCAATCAAACTGCCTCAGATTTTAAAGTCTTTTTAAATGACTTAAATATACTACTGTTAGTATCCTGGTGCACCCTTTACCGGGTATATACTATGATATAACATTACTATAACATTGCACTAAGTTTTATATACATTACTATAACATTACATTAAGAGAAGAGAATAAAACAGCTATAATATAAATAGTAGATTTACACTGTAGTTGATCTTGTGGTGTTAGAAAAAAAAAGAAAATGTCAGAGTACATCACCTATGGCAAAATTGCATAAAACTATATCACTGTAATTTTCTTGATATACAGTATTGTGAAAATCTTAAGTATCTATGCAAATTCTTTAAAGCCATTTTTACAACAATGGGCTGCATTAGCATGAACATTAGAATAAAAGCAAGCAAACAAGAAAGCTGCAAAAAAGTTTCAAAACTCGTTTTCCTCCTAAAAAGTAGCTTTACGAGCTGTTTACACAGGTTTGGTTCCAGATTTCTGCTCAATGCTTCACCTTTGCTTGGTTTTATAAACCTGCATTAGCAGAACACCTCATTTAATCTACTGAAGCACAAAGAGCCAAACCAGGTATTTGATGGAAGTACCAGTAACACTAGGCTTCCGTGAGGGGAGGGGTCTGAAAATGGTTAACATTTTGCCAAACATAAATCCACTGTTTGCTGTACTTATGTTATTCATATTTATTGGAATATTAGTGGTTTAACAATGACTTAACATTACTGCCCATTAATAAATAGCTTTTAAGGTCTCAAAGACTTTTGCACAGTACTGTACATAATTTCTCAGGGTCTGAGTGGTGAAGAATACTGTGTTTCCGATGCCTGTGAGGAATCAGACCTGTAGCGGGGCAGCTCGGGGTTTGTGGAGGAGAGTTTGTGCAGGCTGTGGTTCAGGAGAGTGTCTGTGTTCAGGGGGTCCTGCTGCCTGTAGCCGTAAAGGAGACCCCGGTCCAGAGAGCCGTGGGGGTCTGCGCGGTACGAGGCTCTGCCGGACGGGCTGCCCTTCTCCTGGCCGCTCAGCCGTGTGAGAGAGGACCAGCGGCGTATGGGCCGGGGGTCCTTCATGTCCAGTGGGCTGTCGAGGGGCGAGGGCAGCTGGCAGCTGCTCCAGGGGCTTCCAGGGGCCGAGGGAGCGCTGAGCCTGGAGGCGGAGGGGGAGGGCATGACATGGGCCGTGGGGATGGGACCCTGTGAGCGGAGCGGCTGGAAGGACAGTGTGCCGCTGGAACTGGAGTGATCTGGAAATAGAAAGAGAAAAAATTGAGATTTTCGAGGTTTGATGGTAAAACAGAACTTGAAGAGGAACAGGACAGTTTCAGTTAAGTTCAGTTACGTTTCCTACTATGTTTCCAGCAGTTGCCAAAGCAAGACGGGCAACTTAATGGGAGAGTTTTAGTTGTTTTAAGGGGGAAAACGTGAAAAGTAGAACAAAAAGGTTATAAAATGTTTAGTGAGAAAATTGGTGTGACTGCACAGACACATAGAGACACGAAAAATATAAAAAGTAATATAAAGTCAAAATAAAAGTCAGAATAAAACAGAAATATACAGAAAATGCCAACTAACACCAAGTATTAAACGTACATACTACAAACAAGTATTAAACACGCTTTGCTATGTTATACAGCATGCTCTGTCAACAGCTTTAATTAATAAAACTTAACTAAACTAACCTCTGTCCAATGAAACTATCTCTTACAATTCAGTACACTTAACAGTATTGGTTGATTTATTGCTGGGTGCCACTACAGATAAAAGGAATGAGCAAGGTCTGGTGGAGAAAGAGCGCCCCTCGCAGAGAGTTCGAGGTCACTGCTAAGCTGCTGCACGTTTCATGAACAGACACGACACACGTCTGGCAACACGCCAGCCCAAGGGCATCTAACCCACTGAGGTTACAGCGACACGCAGGCCTTCAGCACATCCACACTGCACTGATAGAGCCTGGAGAACTGAAACATGAGAAACTGCTAAAACTCACAAGATCCATTATAAAATGTTAACATTTGACAAGAATAATATTAAAGATGGTAAATAAAACACTTTCTACAGGCTGAATGAGTCCAGTATTGATCAGTTACTCACAAATCAGGAGCAAACTGTTTTTATCTACAGTATAAAAACTGCGAGGACCCTAATTCATATTCATACAGAAATAATGCAATTAAGACATCAAAGAACTTCGCATCTCATTAACCGAGAGAGAGCCGCAATGCTGCAGTGAAGGAGCTTATGTTCCATAAATACATGAGAGAGAGAAAGAAAAAGAGAGAGAAAGAGAGAGAAGTGAGAGATAGACAGACAGAGAGAAAAGAGAGAGACAGACAGAGAGAAAAAAAGAAAGAGAGAAAGAGAGACAGAAGAGACAAAGAAAAGAGAGAGAGAAAGAGAGACAGAAGAGACAAAGAAGAGAGAGAGAGAGAGAAAGACAGAGAGAGAGAGACAGAGAGAGAGAGAGAGAGAGACAGAGAGAGAGAGAGAAAGAGAGAGAGAGAAAGAGAGAGAGAGAGAGAGAGAGAGA
>JBBPCW010000154.1:343008-356215 GCA_037974425.1 Phenacogrammus interruptus
CACTGAGCCAGGTTTTTGTTGCCTTTTCTGAATAAAGTATCAACAGCATGGAACCTTGGTCTCCATTCTCGTCAGTACGCAGAGGAAGCTCACGGAGGAGGAGGACTAGCCTCCCCTCTCGTGACACTGTCTTTTAAAAAAGACACAAAAACCATAAACAAATAATACAATGCATAAATGGAATATAAACTAATGGTTACTGAAACATAAATAATAATGTAAACAGCTATGCATCATAGTAATAACAAAAATAAACGATGTCTGTTTCTTCAGAATTAAATTTAAGCTTAAATATTAGCTCATTTCCCTATTTTAAAAAAAATCACTGTTTACCGAGGTCAAGTGAGCCGCCATTCACCGATTGTACTGTGTATGTTTCACCGCTGGTGAAACGTTTTCGTTTCAGGTGAGACCCGCCAATCTGTTGATAGCAGTGTCATAATCTACGTTTTTAAAAGCACCAACAAAAACACGGTGCTGAGGAGGCTTCCCGATTAATTTACCATGCTACTTTAAATCGCGGTTAATTGTGAAACCGGTTAACCGTGACATCCCTAAATGGTACTGGCCTTATTCACCAAACACACTGCTGAGGAATGGTTTGAGAAACAGGACAAAGAGTTCAAGGTGTTGACTTGGCCTCCAAATTCCCCAGATCTCAATCCAATCAAGCATCTGTGGGATGTGCTGGATAAACAAGTCCAATCCAACTTATAGGACTTAAAGGATCTGCTGTAACGCTTGCAGATACCACCTCCAGAGGTCTTGGTAAGTCTATGCTTTGACAGGTCGGACCTTTTTAGGCAGCACGATGGGGGCCTACACAATATTAATCAGGTAGTTTTCATGTTATGGATGACAAATATTCATCACACAAACACAGTGTGACAGCTGCCTCTGTGTTATCCTGGGCCAGGGTGTGCTCATGTAAAATGCAGGAATTGGAGAACTAGGACAGAAAAGTGGCCACTGAATATGGAGAAGCAAGATGGAGCTTTTCTTGATTGTTACAATACAGAAACGAACCAAGCACAGTGCATTTTTTACTGCTGATTCACAGTCTGGCACCGCTGTAGTACATCAGCAGCAGCAGATGACTGGAAAAGACAAGAGTTGCATGTAACTTAACAAAACCTTTATGTGCTTATGCATGTGTAATTTACATAGAAGTTCAAGATTTTAACCCATATTTATGAAGACTTATGCAAAATACATTATTTATGGAACATTATCGCAATGCTGGCAGCCCTAATGTTGCCACCGCTAGCAACACGTAAATAAATCCATTAATAAATCACTAAATGTTTTATGCTGAAAATATTTAAATGCCCCAGATGAGTTTCTGTGTATTTGGATGAATCAAGGCATTCAAAATTCAGAATAAAGTAGGTCAATGTTTAACAGTCACATTATTAATCACCAATATAATTACAATGCTAGGATTTTTATCCATGTCATGCAGCTTTGGTAAGTTTTACAACTTTTATAAGCTGTTTATAAGCTTTAATTACACTTTTATCTTTTGCTAGCCTCCTCTTCCCAGTCCACGTCTAGTGCCTCATCATCTATGCCGGACGCACTGAAGAATGAAAGGCCAGAGAGAAGGCCTTTAGAGCCTCCTGAGCCTAATTCAAAGCACTTTCTCTTCTTAGGGTTCGCCGACGGTTCCCCAAACCCCTGAATTCCAGCCTCACTCAGTTTTGTGCTGGTTTTAGTACCACTCTCTGGTGTTGAATTCGTTAGAAGCTGTGGGTCAGTGTTTTTCTGCTCAGAGATGTTGTGTGTGCTTTCCACTGCACGGGAAGTCTTTTCCGTTTCTCTGTCCTTGGAAACTGCCGAGGCTTTCTGCTGCTCCGGAACTGCGGTGGACGTTTCCACAGTGTTTTCCTCTGAGGAAATGAAAGAGAACCTGGAAAGTTTGGCCAGGGTGGACGAAGCCACTTTACGTGTCTTTGGGTGTTCTGGCTCTGGTTTATCAGGGACAGTTTTGGGTTCACCTGAAGACAGGCTGGACAGTTTCTGTAGAAGCTGCTGACGTTTCTGCTCTACATCTTCACTTCCTCTGCTCTCCTCAGAGGGGAGCTCTCTGACCTTGGCCTCAACTCGCTGGCGGAGTTTCTTGCTTGCACCGCTGCCCTCTCCTGGCCACTCGGAAAATGTACCATCTTCACTCTCCCACTCTTTCTGTTTCCTCTGATGTTCTGTAGGTTGCTTGGCATCTGTGTTTATTTTCCTTCTTTGGTCTTTATCCACTGCAGGAACATTTGCACTGTTTTCAGACTGCTTTGCGTGCACCATTCTTTCTTTGGGTCTGAAGGTAAAACTGGACAGTTTGTTATGTAGGTCTTCCCCACTCTCAGGTTTGTCACTGGATTGTTGTTCTATGGAGGCTTTTCTTTTGGAAGGATGCTTTTTGTCCACCACAGGCGTGCTGTGGGAGGGAAACCTGTCTGGAAGAAACGTCTGATCCAAATCTTCAAAATCAGTGCCTATCCTCCCACCCTCTGCATTCTTCTCCTCTCTCTGCAGGGGGCCGCTGCTCATACCTCTCAATCTCTTGGCCCGCAGCTTTTTGGAGCTTTTCTCCAGTACAGAACTGGGTCTCTCGGCCCCCTCTGCATGCCTGCCTGACTCAACCACCGCCTCCGTGGCTTCAACAAACTCCTTCTCCCACGCAGACCCCTCGCCATGTACTGAGCTGCTGTTGCTAGGCAACACCATAGGTCTCTGTGGTTCTACTGTGTTCTGTGTGGAAGTAACGATGGGGTTCAACTGGTGGAACGTTGTCTTTGCCTTAGCCGAGCCGGTTAAGCTGTGGAACCAGTCGAGGCCTGGGTCGGATGCAGTGGTCACATTGCAGTCTGCACCACTGTGCTGCTCCTCTCCAGACAGGTTGTGTTTACTATTCTGCAGCCTGAAACGGAAAAAGAATCATTTTTATTATAAACGGTGCATCATAAGAGAATTCAGCTTGTTTTGCTGAAATACTGAATCGGTTCTTATGACCACATTTATGCACAAAATAAGAAAATGTGAAATATTCGTTCTATTATTTACCAACATTTTATTCTATTTATCTTGTATTTCTTGTCTTGTATATTGCCTTAATGACATTTCTCCTATATTATAATGTGTAGTTTACCTTGTGAGCCTCTCAAGTTCTGTTTTGAGGATGTGGGTCAACCCCAGGCCCTCCAGCACAATCTGACACTGTGTTCTGTACTGCTCTCTTGGGTTGTCGGGGAAGGAGGTGTGCAGAGCGTTCACATTCCCGAGCAGCGCACCACCCTGTGGTAAAATCAAGCACTACAAATACACCCAGAAAATAATTTCCAAAAAGATATTAACTAAGAGGAGACAAGATATACCTGCATGGAGCACTCCATAACAGACACAGCCACAACGGCATCCTCCACTGTGACCGTCTCTCTGAACATCAGCCTGGCATGGGCTGGAAATGTGAAGAGGAAAAGAGCAAAATGACGCTCAAATCCTTAACAGAGCTAATGACACTGCTGCTATTTTGCTTTTTCATTTCATATATAATCATGTGTATACACCAATCATAGATGCCATCCTGAAACCTGAATTATGTTTGTACATTTAATTATTATGTGTACATAACAGTATTTGATGTCGGGAACAACTCTAAGAATAATAAACAATGTAACACAATTTTAAGCAAATGTTTATCATTTTTGTTACTGTATCATTTATTTGTTTTATTGTTTGTACTGGTAAGCACTGGCTGAAAATAAACAGATAGATAAAGGAATAAATATCAAATTATATATATACATATGGAGAGCTCAGGAATCAGAAATATAGTGTGTGTATGTATGTGTGCGTGTGTGTGGAGCGTTTGTTTGTGGGTATGTGTCTCTGTATATGTGTGTGTGTATGTGTCTCTGAGAAAGACAGTGAGACATAGACAGACCCTCTGCGAGGCGCCCAAGACTCTCTAACATGCGGATGGTGGTGCGGGCAGCGTTGCGGCTGCCGCTCTGTCTCTGCAGCTGATAGTAACGAGCCAGGATGGAGTTCGCCTCAGGAGTGATCTGCGGCCGCAGCCTCTTTATCAGGCAGAAATAGGCCCTCATCTTCTCCATACTCCATAACGATGAAGACTGACTCGGAGCATCTGAGGAAGCGAGATAGTGATGATGAAGAAAAGGGAAACAGAGATAATCCTTTTCGATTTGTGTAAATATACAAAAAAAAAATCTTTACAAAAAACAACTTTGGTTTTCCTTAATTCAGCTAAAATTAAAAGTCCCACTTCAGCTCCATTCTCTGCCAAACTGAAGATTGAAAGTATTTGATTTTATTATACCGTCAGTAAATTTTAAAAATAGAATTCTCGAGGATACAGGGCTCAGGATTTTTGAGAAAAATGCTGAACAGTGCTTCCTTTCTGTGCTGAATAACCAAAAATAAATGGCAGATCTTCAGTAATGGCTGTAATGGAGTTTAAATAATAGATAAATACTATGCAAAATTCTAGGCACCACTGAAAATAATTAACTGGGCTGTGTTCTTATTTAAAAAAGCACTGAAATACAACAAATAAACAGAATTAGGGATCACTGTCAGGTTGTTAAGCTTCCAAGTGTCAGAGAAGTTCAATATAATTTGTAATCATCATCCATTATACCTGGTTTGGCTAATCAACCCTTTATTAATTTATACCAACTGTGCAGGAGATGGATTTAAACAGAACGGTGATGACTAGAAGCATTTAGAGAAATCTGGAGCCAAAACTCATAACCTTCCATTCTGTTACTTGGTATTTTACAAGCAAATACAAACTTGCTGCTGGGATGAATGTACTGTTTAGATGCTTAGAAGGCATTTGCACAGCACTGTATGTCATGACAGATAGAATATAATAACAGGATTTTATTTTTATTTTTTTGATGCGAACTAACTTTTATTCTGGAGGATAAAGGAAGAGATGATTTTGTCCCACTCTGGGTTCTTGGTGTCCAGCAGAACTAGAACTAGGTCGAAACGGCTGAGGAGAGGACTGGCCACGGCCACGTTCACAGAAACCGACACATTGGGGTCATACTGGCCCTTTGGGTTGGTGGCTGCCAAAATAGTGGTCTTGGTGTCCAGTTTGCATACCATTCTGCATGCAAGATATACAAAAAACGTTACTAGTGTAATTGTCATACATAAAGACAGCACAGCACACAGTATGAACAGTGTGAAATACTTTCTCTGTATTTAACCCATTCACCAAGTGAGGCAGCCAGGAACACAGCTCCTGGGAAGCAGAGTGTGGGGAAGGTACCCTGCTCAAGGGTTCCTCAGTGATGCCACTAACAGTTCTGGGATTCGAACCCACGGCCTTCTGATTGAAGGGGCAACTCCCTAACCACTAGCTGGTGAGCTGCCCAAAGCACCATCAGAAGTCAACAATTTAGAAAAAAGAAATACTATTCAGAAATACTATATTAATAGAAGATGTTTTATTTTTATTCTATTATATCTATTTTTTAATTTATTAAAATGTCTGAATATATGTACATGACAGAATATATATTAAATTAAAACTCAGCATGAACATGTATTAGTATGCATTTTTGGGCAAATGTTTTTTTTTTGTGTGTGAAAATGGAAAACATCTAAAGAATGTTTTTGCTTTCTGCTGAACAAGCCTGTACACCCAATAACAAACACAAATGAATTGCGATGCTGTGCAAGTGAGAATGGACTTGCTAACCCAGCCTTGGCCACACTAATGGTCTGTTGCTCCATGGCCTCATGGATGCTGGTGCGATCGTGCTCTTTAATGCTGTTAAACTCATCAATGCAGCACAAGCCTCCATCAGAGAGCACCAGAGCTCCTGCCTCCAGATGCCACTCTCCAGAATCCTTCACAGCAGCTACAGTCAAACCTAGGGATTACATGCACATACGTTATAATGCAGCATTTCGCAATGACCCATCAACACTATATACCAGATATATCCTCCCCTTGTTCTATGGAGTTGAATGATAAATATTATATAAGATTAATAAGAAACTCTAAATGTAAAAAGTTTTAAAGTTTTTACACACAACACATTTTTTACCACTAATGCATTTACGTCATAAACTGAAGATTTTTAACTGGTTGTGAGTCAAATTCTAGACTGTCCTTTAACTTTAAATGCACTTATTACTTTTTCAGTACTTAATAGCTCCTTAAATATCTAACACTTGTCTGGTGATCCACATTATAATTATATTAAGTGGCTTTTAATAGGTTGCAGTAAAGAATCGAAAATATGACATTTCATTACTAATAAAGGCACTCAAATGGTTAACATACAATAAATGCATTTGTTAGTAAAGAATATAGAGCATATTTTAATGTATTTTAGTAAGTATTAAGTGAGTGACATTCAAATGTAGAAAATCTCAATGTGAGCACTTGACTTAACCCTCTGAGATCCGAGGCCTATCTGGCACTTTGAATAAATTTTTCAAGTATTTCATCTAACTAAAAACATCTATGCGAAAGTGACAAATATTGTTATATTCTGGAAAACCTCAGCTAAAATAATATGTGACTAAAGTGAATGTAATAAAATAAGTTAGTTAAATTAGTTAAATATTGTGTAAACTTTCAGAGGTCTCAATATGTCTGAGCCTTTTGTAGTTTGAACCTTGTAAACACATATCTTAGCTATGAAAAGGTAAGGAGAGCATTCAGAAATGTTATGTAGTTTCAATGCAATCTATAAAAGAATCACATTAGGTACTTTTTCTCTGCTCTTTCACATGCATATTTGTTAGATGGGTGTTTCACACCTGTACCCCCAAAAAACAATTATTATGGAGTCACACCTCCTTTGTGGTTATATTCAGTCAAAAGAACATTTGTGAGGTCAGGCAATGATATTGGCCAAGAAAGTCTGGCAATCACTGTTGAAATGCGATGTTCACATTGTTCAACTCCTAAAACAATGACTTTTTGGAACTTGCTTTGTGTCTGGATCATACTTTAAAACAAAATGATTTTCTCCGAGCTATTGCAACAAAGTTGGAAGCACAATTGCCAAAAAACTACTATCGCATTAACACCATCGTTCACTGGAACTAAAGTGTCTAACATAAACCCTGAGAAACATCCCCCGACCATTATTCCTCCTCCACCAAACTTTACTATTAGCACTCCATGCATATGGCTTGCTCATAGCTGCTAAACCATGAAAATCCATTTCATGAAGCTTCCTGCACACAGTTCTCAAGCTTTTGTTGTTTCCAGAGGCAGTTTGGAACGCCTGAAGCAACAGAGGATAGAGCAGCACCACTCCATCAATACTTTTTCTGTCATTTTGCCCCTAGATGGAGTTCACGACGGAAACAAATATAGCACGGCTAAATCTTTATTATTTTATGTTTAAAGTCAGAGCTCTTCAATATGACCCATGATAATGTTTACATCTGGGATTGCATTTCTATGTACCTGATTTTTTCCATCCGTTAGAAATGGGTGTGGATTAAACATCTGAACCCTGTAACTGGTGAAGGTGTTCACATACGCATTTTATAACTGAGAACAAGTGAAAAGAGAGTGTGTCAAAGCACCTGCATTAGTGGACCCAATGCCAGCAGTGAGGACTGAGCGCGGAGTGATCTTGGCTGCATATTTCAGGAACTGAGACTTTCCTGTGCCAGGGTCACCCACCAGCAAGAGGTGAGACTCGCCTGCAGAAAACAAAACATCCTGAACAGCTTAAATAAACCTTTCACAGAGTGATTCAGAGTGGAAGAATAAGAACACGTACCTCTCACCTTGGTTCCTGAGGCATCAACTCGCTGGACCCCACCGGCCAAAACCATGGCAACTGCCAGCTTCACCACATACATTCCAAACACTTGGGGGCAGAGACCCATCAGAATCTGATTCCGGCCTGGAGAATGTTATAGGAAGAGAGACATTTCTGAAACCAAAGATCTTATTGGCTTATCTTATAGTGATGACAGCATAATGGATAAGCTTAAGTGAGGCTTTGTTTTTTGGGTCTCTATCACAGCTTCTAGCGTGTTCTGTTCTTACAGAGCGCTTTTCATTCGTTGGTTCATCACATCGTGACTTTTCAGTATCCTATCTAAACACAAAATAGTCTGAGAAACACTTCATTTTCATTTCATTTATATGGGCTATAAGTACAATGGAAAATCGCAATATAACATTAGACCAAATACAAATAAACATACAAACGTAAAATGTTACAAGAAAACTGTTTGGTTCGGTTCCTGAATTCTCACTGTACTTCAGTTGTTGTGTGGATGTATTAATTTCCATCAGAAGCTCTTAATGAAGGACTGATTATATAATGTAGAACTTGGATGAAAATGTAAAACCAGGGAAACCATCTGTCACTGACATTAGAATAATAATAAAAAGCATAGTATGATGTTATATTTCAATCAACAAAAACAATAAAACTGCTTTACACATAAATTATTGGGTTCCAAAGACATTTGAACAGTGCTATATACTTCTTAAAAATAATGTATGGCTACTTTATTTGTGCCTATTTTATAGCTAGTTTAGACAAATTTCAGTAACTGTTTTGTCAGTATTCTGCCATCTGGAAAACGTCTGGAAAATATCAGATCGTATATCTAATTCCAAGTGTAAAAGTCAAATACTGCATACCATCTAGAGGTTTATGTTTGTGATTTCCCCAGAATTCCTCAAACTCCTTCTGGAAGTCCTCTAGTGCCACTGCTGCTGTGGACTGATCATTATTGATTTCGATGTAGTTGGCCTTGAGCACGATCTCCACGTTGCAGCGCGAGTCCTGATAAAGCGGCTTCCAGCGCTGCCACACTACGCCATACACCGTGATATCATCCCCTGAAGAAAAAATAAAAACACTGTGGTCACAAACCCATGAGAGGTCATTGAAAAGTCACCATGTGATTAACCAAGGAATGAAAAGTGCTCTGTAAGAACAGAACACCCTAGAAGCTGTGATAGAGACCCAAAAAACAAACCTCACTTGAGCTTATCCATTAACATGTACATGGCAGATTTGAGCTCTACTCTTTTTTTTTTTTTTTACTCAGGCTGCTTTTACCCATTAATATTCATTTCGTCAAGCCCTGACTTCCACAATAATGTAATACCTTTTACATTGTCCTTTATGTGGTCACTGAAGAAAGTAAAGTGGTCCCTTATAGTCACGTGTGAACACGTCACAGCACAAAGTGTGAACTAGGGCATTAACAGAAAAGATTATTTGTCAACGCGCCGAAGTCAGAGATACAAGTTGACGGCCTCTGAGAGAAGTTGACTAGTTGTGTGCTTTTGTTGCTCTCTCTCTGCCCTAGAGAGCAGTGTGTGAAGACGGTACCTTACTCACGGGAGCCTCGGTGAGGACAGCGCTGGGGTTCAAACCCACAACCTTCTGATTGCAGGGACAATACCCTAACCACCAGCTGCCCCAATAATATGAACATGTGAGCTAATTTCATCAGAACTGAGCTTGTGGACTCTGTAACATCACTTACCTGATTTACAGCTGTCAACAAGATCATTTTCTAAAATGACCAGCATTGAACGGGGAATACAGCCCACGGACAGTCTCTGCACCTGCAACACAGCAGTAAAACCGCATCTGTCAAAAGACTGAAATAGCAAACTTACTTCAGAATCAGAAAAGTATTAATTCCAGGGAAAACTGCTTATGCTACAATTGAACAGACACAGATACAAAGCCAAGAACAAAATGAAATATAGTGTAAAGTCAAAATAAAACTCTCCAGAAAATATTCTGTACTAAATCCACTATAATATGTACACAAAATTCTGAGGTCAGCAAGACAGGAGGATCTAATTACTGTTGATATGAAGCTGATTTAAAATCACATTTGTGAAGTCACCCCAGACTGTTATTTGACAGTGATTAGATCTTAGTATGGCACAACTTTCACATGGAATGTATTTTACTTTTTGAAGCAGATTACTTACTTTCACATCAAGTGTTTAACTCTTATAACCTCATAAACCTGTTGTGGGTTCACACCTCAGTCCCACACTTACCAAAATGGTAAGTTATTTAATAGAATTTGTTTAGTAGAAGTTATAAATAGTTTATGGACAACCTCCTGCCGTGAGGTGTCATTTTCTTTGCAAAGACTGGATTCTGCTCAAGACTGACTGAACCAAACCTGGAAAAGTTGCTGCAGAAACCATCAACCCCATACCATCTGACATCAGACACCTCTCCAAGAGAAGCAGCTCCAGCCATTGCATTAGAGAAGTTTAGTTCAGCCCTCAAAGTGTGTTATAAAAATTAAATGACCCCTGACAGGAAAAAGGTTCTCCACCTCTGCTCATTACATTAAATAGAATATTTAAAAATTTTACAGAAAAGTTAACACAAAAAGGTTGGAAAGAAAAACAGGCATGGGACAGTATATAGTTTTCTTCACAAAAACTATAAAATACATTATTTCTGTCTCTGATGCATTAGAAGGTAAGCTATAGCCTGTAATTTAGCATTGCTAGTTAAGGAGATACAGTAAACCCCTGACATTTGCGGAGTAACGTTCCAAGAGCATACAAGAATTGGGAAAAAATGTCTAAAAATGCCTATTTTTATAGTGCAAACCCTAAATATGCCCCCAAATATGCTCCTAAAACACTTTAATTTAATTTAAAGCTCAGATTAATACATTAACCTTGAAAAAAATGTAAAGGTAAACCCGTATCTGTACTATACAGTTAACACTAATTTAATTTACTGTAATAAAAATACAGGGCTTCAAGAAGAACAAAATGAAAAACATAACACTACTGGAGATGCTCCACAGGGGAAATTGTTCTGATGCGTGAATACTGAAATTGCAGCTGCCCAAGATGTGTCACAGGGCAGCAGCCAATCAGCAGCAAGGTGAAATTAATAACACTTTCGGATTGGCTACATTCAAACTTACCTCTGAGTACAGTGATATTTTACAATTCTAAGACAAGCTTCCTCTGGACAGTACAAAAAATGTATGCAGTTATATTTTATATGGAAATGTAGCTGAATTTGCGTTAATCTTTATGTTACAAAATTAGTCCATTTTATTTTTCTTAATAATTTAGCACTAAAATGCATGAAAAATCATATAGCAAAAAATAAATAAATAAATTTGACGGGGTTCCTGCTATTAGTTCTGTTCTAAGAAAAATCTGCGAACGATCTAACCATGAATTAGCAGGGGTTTATTGTATACCATTTTAACTGGACAATATCTATAAAATCAGATACAGAGGGTTTTTGTAAGTAAACCACAACCAAACAATAGTTTTCTATGTTGTTCATTCTGAGAAAAGGAATTTCTTTTGGGATGAACGAAGCTAAACTGTGGAGTGAAATGGCTGTACTTAATGATTCCTCTTCACCAAATATAGCTGCATGCAGCAGTCATAGGGGTTATGTTTGCAGCATGCAGCTCTATTTGGTGAAGAGGAATCATTATGTACAACCATAATCCAGAGAATGTTGACGGTTACCACTGACTAGTCCTGTAATATCCTCACAAGCTCTTACCTGCTCCTGGATCTTGATCTCCTGGTAGTCTTTGCAGGCGGCAGGTGCAGCGTCGCTGTCTGACAGGCAGGTGAATTTGAAGGAGTTGCACTCGTCTTCGCTGGGGCAGTGAGTGGGAGGGGAGAAACTGTAGTACTGCTCAAAGTCAGCCTGCATGGAGAACACATGTCTGCACTTGTTACACATGTAGTCCCTCTCGTACTCCAGCACTTTGGTCACGCTGGTGCGGATGACGGTGCCGGTGACGGACAGGAAGTGGCCCACGTCCCGGGCTTTGGGGATGTGGTCTCTGGTTAGCTCCGGACACACGGGCAAACCTGTCACACACACAGCTCAAAAGTTTAATTCAGGGTCAGTCCTGTACAGTTCGCCCACAGAAATAGCAGTTACTGCTGCAAATAATAAATTTAAATTAATGCTAGGCAACAATTACATTTTAAAATCGTGATTAATTACATGATTAATCGTTACAAAAATGTAAAGGTAAACCCGTATCTGTACTGTACAGTTTACACTAATTTAATTTACTGTAATAAAAACACAGGGCTTCAAGAAGAACAAAATGAAAAACATAAGAACACTGGAGATGCTCCACAGGAGAAATTGTTCTGATGCGTGAATACTGAAATTGCAGCTGCCCAAGATGTGTCACATGTTCAAATATTCCTATAAATCTCAACTAAAACATTAATGTAATCAAATCAAATATAAAACCAAAGCTATTGGCCCCTTCAGGGTATTCATGTTTTATCTAGTTTGTTATAGAAAAACAAGTTCCCCTCAAAGTCCAGAGCATGGGGGGCCCTGTGTCCCCCACTTTTCCCCTCCCAGACGACAGACTGGGTGCATCCCCAGCCGATAAAGACACATTAACTTGTCCATCCTTAATTTAAATCTTAATTTCATTTTCAATAGAAATGTCTAATTTGTAGCTTAGTAAAATAGACATAAACATGATCTGATGTTGGAGAGAGCCCAGCGACACAGGGATAAAATATCTGTGATATCTAAGCCACCAGTGTGAAAGGACAGACTTTTACAAGAACCACACTGAGTTCGTAATGCTCGACTGTGATTGCCATGGCACAATTATGTGGGTTTTAACACAAAATCCCCTACAATTAAGTTCATGTCTGACCAAACGCCCTGTACAGTCAACCGTCTCCCTCAGAGGCCGGAAAAGGGGGTGGAAAGCTCCCACAGGTCCCTTAAGGTGAAGATGAGACAATGCCTTACTATGTAAGACTGAAGACTGAAGTTATGCAAATCAGGCGATATAATCTTATTGGTTAAAGGGCAGACTGGAGATGTTGACTGAATATTAATTAGAGATAACTAATCTGTAATTATTGGTTGAAACTAAGAGGTGGAGTGAAACAAATTAGGTGATACAATGTTACAGCTAGAAACAAACCAAGGTGGAATTAAGCAAATCAGGTGATAAAACTTAATTGGTAGAAAATCGATCAGTGGGTTGTATTAGAAAAATGGTTGTTGAATTTTGAAGCCTATAAGAGCCCGGTTGGCGAGCGGGTGACAGAGCAGGGAGGCAGTTCCCACGGCCACAGCTGTAATCTTTGACTAAGGCCTCGTTCACACGGACGTTTGAAATGAACGCGCTCTGAACGCCATAGGCGTTTTTGTGGCGTTTGATAGCGACG
>JBBPCW010000154.1:402231-413046 GCA_037974425.1 Phenacogrammus interruptus
CGTACGTCATTTTCGTCTTTTGAGCGCACGTACACTTTTAGTATGAGTTCTATGCAAAGTTTTATAAATGAGACCCCAGGTCATCTTAACTGTCCATTCCCAGGTTTAAAAAACGGAGATTTAAAAGTTGGGTTTTTTGTTTTAGTTATTTCAAAGCAGTTATACACTTCCGTCACTGACACGAAGCATCACTGTTACCGGAGTGCCAACAACACCCCTGAGTGAATAAGTAACTGAATGAATGAGTGTGTGAGTAAAGGAGTGAAAGAGTGAGTGTGTGAATGAGGGAAAGAATGAGAGATTAAGTGAATGTATGCCTGAATGAGTGAGTGAAAGAGTAACTGAGTAAGAGAGTGAATGAATTAATGAATAACTGAAAGAATGTGTGAGTGACAGAGTGAGTGAATGAGTGAGTGCTTGAAAGCGTAACTGAGTGAGTGAGTGAATGTGTAACTAACAGAATTTCTGTGCTTTTTAATACGCTATAAATTATAAATACCACTAACTGACACTGGGCTTTGCTGTCATCAGGTATGACTGCAATTTTTCACTCCGAGATTTTGTCAACAAAGCAAAAAAGCAACACAGAAGAGGCTTATAGCACCGCAGCACTAAGAAACGAAACCAGTGTTTGTTTTTTGCGCTGGTCTCTGGAGTGAGTTATTATGTTAAAAAGCAACACACTCTCTCAGCCCCAAGTGACCGGTGACTGATGAGGAGGCGAGAGGCACAGCTGACAATGACCACCCTGCCACTGCTCATATATCTTCACCCGGCTCCGTTTGTGCCTGGCCAACGGCCTCAGGTGTCCCGAAAGCAGACGAGTTTACGCAAGCGCTGGACTTCATATAGAAAACTGCTCTTTCCTAATGAAAGAAAACCCAGTTCTTGAGGAACAGATGCTACAACCATCACCATCTGTATATATCCCCATCTGATCAACACAGATTAATCAAAACTGACCGGGATTCGCCTCCGGGAGCAGGTCCATTACGAGGCACAGACTTTGAAAATGTCACAATGACTCCAAATCGATTCTATTAAACAGAACTTTCTTTAGAGTAAAGAAGGCTGCAACACGGCCCACATTTCCCACAGTGATTGATCTGATACTTGCCAGAGCAGCAGTGTAACTCGCTGTGTGACAAAATATGTCGTCGGACACCTAATATTTTTGCTTAAAGGACGTTATGATTTTGCACAGTGGTTGATCACAGGACATTAACAACAGTGATGTGTGACCTGTCAGAGTCCTAAATTGTGCATTACTGCATTCCACAATATTGAGATTAATATTGCAATTAACAAGCAATGCATTAACTTCTTTTACTTAAAATGATACACACCAGACTTAATGTTTTGAAGATTTATATGGACAATTGATTTTTCCCCTCCCTGTTCGTTCCCCACACTAATTGCCGGCATAAATAACGTCTCCATTTATGATCTAAATTCGGAATTTCATGGCTGCTCACTTATTAAAGGGTGACTTTGTGTTTATTGAGGACAAATTAGAGACGCATTTGTGCACTGAACCTTTTAAAGTCTGGCTGGATTCACAAGAGCAAGATCAAACATGCAACACGGCCAAAATGAAAATAGCATCCTTTGATCACCTTGTTCAACACACGTTGGGATTAAATTGTATATATTTTATTCATGCACTGTATACAGCATGCTCCTGTGTTTCCCACAGAAATCTATGTCTTTGTTATTTATTATAGGGTTATTTATTGTGTGGCGTCTTTACTGGGGAGGGCATATGTTTGTGAGGTATATTCATGAACATGCTTATTATTTATCATTCAAGTCCACGCATGCCCTGATTCTTTGCACAGAGACCGGGACTGGTGGAGCCTGAGGGTTCCTGGTCTGTATATTGTAGATGAACATCTGTAGTAGCAAATATAATTATGTCAATAAGTACACCCCATAGTAATACGTCTATTAGTAATTATAGTTTTACACAAATTGGACCAGATGTAGGTACGAGCACATGCATAGCTCAAAATGTGCCCTGATGTGAATGCAATGCTCCTGAATTTCATTTGTTTTATGTTTGATTTAGAGAGGAAAGCAGCTTATAGTCAGACATCATCTATATGCCACATCTTCTCATACATGTACAACTTATCTCAGAAGTAAAGCAGTTCTATTCTGATAGTAAATGTTCTTTAAATGCAAATTTACACCTGATGTTTTTTTCTGTGTCTGTACATATTAAAAATCCTGTGTGTTTCTGCTTTCATGTTCGGTATATAATGTGTGAAAATTGTCACAATGACTTCTTAAACACTCCTACACTGTTTGAAATCCTTCATATTACTTTACTGTCAGTTTTTAACTGAATGACGCATATTGTCAGCTCTCAGTGACATGGAAAATACTCAGAAGACATGAAATAATGGCTTTCTATGACCCCAGTTTGTGAGAAACCTTTTACCAGTGCCTTCCAGTAGTGGTCCTGTGACTTACTCTCTTTTTGTATCAATCCTTTAGCCTTACTTTTAGTATCCTTTAGCCTTACTTGCCTGTAACCCAATGACACCCATCGATAAAACAGATAACAGCCACAATACGTTTAATATAAATAACAATCCAGTAGAAACACACTATAATGAGTACCATATTAACCTAAAAACACAATCAAGTGACAACAGCGATCGACCAAGACACATACACCAGCTACAAACAGCAGACCTCTGTTTTTGATGAACAGTTTGTTTCTGCTCGTGTGTTGTGTCGTATTGTGCTGATGTTCACCCTTACATACTACCAGACATTTTTGAGCAAAACAGCGTTAAATGACCTAAAAACTGAGGAGATGAAACTAGTGAGGAAGTGAAAAGTGTTTACAAGGACATTAGTGTTTCAGTTTCAGTTAGAGTATTTAATCTGTGGAGAGCAGTTGATGCTGCACTTAAATATTGATTAAAAAAAAAAAAAACGTCACACATTTTACAAGCCGTTAGATCACAAGTTTACAGTTATTTTATGGCTAGACAGGCATACTTCCAGTGTCCTTCAGCTCAAGTGATCCTCCATTTAGTAGCACTATATCTGCAACAGTGAATGAACAGACATACAGGTGTAAATAAACTGTCTTGCTAATCAGTTTTACTGTCATAGGGGTTTCAAAATGTAACAAAAAACATAAACTGTGGTTTTATCACATTAATATACTGGAGGTCCTGGTATACTGTGGGCATTGGTCTTTGGCCTCATGCCTGTGACTGCAGCACCCCAGTGCCAACAAACACAGTATCTCACTACCTCTCATGCTTTATTACGCAAATACAGTAAATGTTACTAGAATTGATGCTTTTTGGAATAGTTTATATGCCCCTTCTTAAATGTGAAGGAAACTACACATCCTCAACAGAGGACACTCTTCTGCACAGTTTAATGCACAATCAATATTTATTGGCTAAATTTATTTGCGAAGTTAATTTTCCTAAATTAATAAAAACAGCATTAAATTTAGCAGAAAAATTACACATCATTTTTTTCTCTGTAGAAGAATTTTGTTTTACCTAAAGAAAATCAACAAAGCATGTATTTTATATACTGCAGGGGTGTTTGAACATTTTGCTACTGCAATATATCTCATATATGTGCAATTTAAATGTACAATTCTTAGGGTCAATACTACTGCTATTGTCAAGTCTGTCACTTAATGGAGTGACAGACTTATCTAAGTTTACATATAGTTTACATAAATATACATAAGTATACATTTTTACAACACATATGCACAAATTTGATTGCATCCTATTTTTATATTCCTAGATCGTATAGCGCACATTTGCTTTTTATTATAATTTAGTCGATCCCACATTTTTGCTGCTAACTGTACTACTCACTTTCTGCCATGACAATGTAACTTTCACCCTTCAGAATCAGAATCAGAGAACTTTATTTATCCCGGAGGAAATTGTTCAAGAATTGTTTAAGTTGTGGACTAATAAAAGAATAAATGTTTATCATATCTTATCTTATATATTCTGTTATTTAAAAGTTTGTATGGCCCTGCTGACCACTGAAATTACACCCTTGAGAAAGTAACCAATGGAAGCTACAAAGGGTGCTCATTAGATCTGCAGTGTTTCAGAAAAAGACGCTGCTCATTAGGTCTTCAAGTAAAAAAAAAAAACATACTAAAGAGTGTTACCAGGCTTATTAATATCAACCCATATTAACCCCTTACTTACATCTAACTGTGGATTATGTGCAGCTTAACTCAATAAGGTCAAAGTATTTAATTTTGTTTTTATCTCTGACACTTTCTTCTACCTTTCTTGTCTCTTGAATTCAATTTGAAATTCCTGAGGATTAAAGGATTGCTCTTAAAAGGAAAGATAAAAACACCTGAAGTGGTGTGTGCGGACGAGGTTCAACACCATGGCGCCTAATTACAGCAAAACCCATCCATCAAATAGATACGAGCTGTAGCGATTGGGACTCGTATCTCAAAGTACTTTTTGGTTTATATCCAACACCATTACACAAACTATGCAAGTCCTACAGGCTGAAGCTCTTGTTGTTACCTTGATGTTGTTATCAGCAGCGGTGAGTGAAGCCTGTTGTTTGTGGGATTTCTCTCGGCTCTCTCTGGCCTCCTCTTGCACCCGTTGCAGTTCGGAGCGCAGC
The DNA here is from genome assembly GCA_037974425.1 of Phenacogrammus interruptus. Classification (NCBI taxonomy): domain Eukaryota; kingdom Metazoa; phylum Chordata; class Actinopteri; order Characiformes; family Alestidae; genus Phenacogrammus; species Phenacogrammus interruptus. The sequence goes on from JBBPCW010000154.1 coordinate 406,882, forward strand.
TTGCCCAACGTCTTCTGCAGTGCTGCCTCCTGAGCCTGGAACTCTTTCCTCAGCTCTGCCTCCGTCTTCTTCCAGGCCAGCAGGTTCTCGGCCGTCATCTGCTGCGTGCGCTTCATGGCCTCCAGCTCGCGCTCATAAAAAGTCTGGGCCTTGTTCAGCTTGGCCTCATATTCCTCCACCAGGCGTTTCTTGTCCTGTTTGAGCTCCTCCACCCGCTCAGTCAGAGCCTCCACCTCTTGCTTGTGCAGTTGCCCGAGCTTCTCCTGGTCTTTACTGTAGTTGGCGTTCTGACTCTGGTGTGAGCGAAGCATCTCCTGGACCTGCAATGGAAATAGGATTGGAACACCTGCTCATCCAGGGTTTCTTACGAAATCAAGGATATTAACAAATCACCTGTGCCCCTTGGGCAGCAAGCACAACCTGAGCTCCTCTGAAAAGTCTAGATGTCGGAACACAGCAGTGAGCATTTGATTGTGTTAAGTGAGGTCAGGTACAGATGTATACACTATATGGACGAAGTACTGGGCCATTAAACCAACAGGAACATTAATGACATTGCATTCAAATCCATATACTTTAATATGGAGTTGGTTCCTTTGCTGCTAGAACAGCTTCCACTCTTCTTGGAAGACTTTCCACAGGATTCTGTGGGAATTTGTATCTATTCACTCTGTAGAACATTTACCGTTTTATTCTGTTACACTGTTTATACTGGCTGTACTGTGCATACTTTTTGCACATTTCTTCAACTGTTGCACATTTTGTCTTACTTATATTTATATACACTGAGCAGAGAGCTGTCCACACACTCAGGACCTGTCAGCCTTACCTTATTCTATACCTCGTATTTGCACTGTTATGTTTATGTCTGTTGCACTATATGTACACTGTGGAGCCTGAGTTTTTCCATCTGTATGCTGTATATGGTTGAGATTACAATAAAGTTCACTTTGTGTTGATAATGGAATACAGAAATAAACTTGTCTGGACTGGACCTGTACCTCCTGCCTGTGTGAGGTGCGAAGCTCCTCCAGGGCCTGCCTCTTCTCCTGCTCGAACTGGGCCTGCACTTGTCCGAAGGAACGGAGCTTCTCCTCAAAGGAGCGGCGCATCTCCTCCACCTCGCGGGACATGGTGACCACACGCTGCGTGTGCTGCGCCTCCGTGCACAGCTGCATGTCCTCCACGCGCTGCCGGTACGACTCGAACTCGGCCAGCGCCTGCCGCTTCATCCGCTCGTGCAGCTCCATGGACTCCTCCAGGGACTGGATGCGCCTCTTCAGGTCCATCTCGTCGCTGATCTTGCTCTTGTACTGCATGATCTTCTCCCGCGTCTCCGACAGGATCTGCTGCACCTCCTCCTCGTGCGCCTCCTTCAGCGTCTGGATGGCCGCCTCGTGCTCGTCGTTCTTGGTGTTGAGTGCGTAGATAACCTGGTTGAGGAGAACAAGAGAAAAAAGAGTGTTGGAAGAGATTTGAAGTGAAGTGAAAGTGATCATTCTGTCATATGTGAACACACCACTGCACACAGTGTGAACAGCACGAAATTCACCCTCTGCATTTAACCCATTCACCAAGTGAAGCAGGGGGCAGCCATGAACACAGCGCCCAGGGAGCAGTGTGTGGGGACGGTACCTTGCTCAGGGTACCTCAGAGGTGCCTAGTGGTCTTGGGAATCAAACCTGGACTTTCTGATCGGAGGGCGAATGCCTAACCACTAGGCCACCAACTTTGTAAACACATTTATGGTATTTAGCAGACGCTTTTATCCAGAGTGACTTCCATTCCCTAACTACAGGGGGCAGTGTCCCTGGAGCAACTTGGGCTTAAGGGTCTTGCTCAAGAACCCAGTGGTGGTGCTGAAGGTACAATTTGAACCCATGATCTTTGGTCCGAAGGCAAGTACTAGGCCACGAGCACCCTGAGATAAATCAGTCTTCAGAGACTTAGTGAGAAATGCTTCTATGTTGCTGGTGCACGACTGAAGGCTTGATTTGTTTCTGAAGAGTGAACACAAGGTGAAGGGAATCATTGTGGAACAAATGTCATATCAAAGGTTAAGCAAATCCTGTTGTTGTCGAAGAACATTTGTCCTGAGTTTGCTTATACGCGGTCCAGCACACGAGAGAGTTATTGACCTTTAAATCCAGATTGACTTCCAAACTAAAACACTGCATTAATCTAACTACAAAGAGTTTTTTTCATCGTGCAGACACTTCTGGAAATAAGTTTAAACGCACAGCCAAAGAGGAACCAACAGAACTAATCTTCACTCCACTCTCTACTGACTGTAAAAACAGCAAAACTTTGTCTTTTGAATGAAAAAATGGCAAAGTTAATAACTAATCTCTTTAAACACATGGCTGTTTTCGGCAGGCCTTCTTTTTCACATCACAAACAGCTAATAGAGTAAAAAAGAACAAAAAACATCCCAGACAGAAGTTTAAATATGAATGTGTTCTGTTGATAGGGAGACCGTCTGGAAGGTTCTTCTTATGTGCGTCATTTTTGTTGTTTTCAAATTCGAAAACCTTGTTAACTTGAGCGCAACTCCCTCTGGGTACATGGTTTGTTTGGAGACCAGGACTTGGAAAAATACACATTATAAATCAAAACTACACATTTGAAATACAAATACCCTAGATATCTTCAGATTTATGGAAGCCAATGATATATTTATAGGGGAGAAAACTTGGCAGCTCATTTTAACTTGAGGACAAAAATAACTGCGCTTGGAATTATTATTGGAGATGTGGCATTAGACTCTGGCCCTTTGCACGTCACACTCTGGGTTCTTTTCCATAATAGTCTGGACATCTGATTAGGAACATGATTTGACTGAACAATATACTTTCCAGCTCCTGTTCTGCTTGAGAGCTCTTGGGCCACAGAGAGGGGTGAAAGCACCATCGTCTTCAAATGGACTGCCCACTCAGATCAACTGAAGAGGAGTCATTATCTATACCATCCACTTTTACACAAAAAGCGTCCACTCTCCCCAAGCCTGGTGAGGCCTGGTGGACTGTAGGGAGAACCTGGTAGGTCACTGAAGGTGTAACATATAATACAGTACTGTACAGAAATCTTAGGCACCTGTACAAATAGATTAAAGACATTTTTCTACGTCTTTCTACTGGCCAAGTTAACATTAGAATAAATGCAAACAAGAAAGCAGTAAAAAGTATCAAGATTTGTTTTGTAAATGTAGTTGATAGTGTGTGAGCTGGTGAGGAGAACACAGGTTCGGTTCCAGGTTCCTCCTCGGTTCCTCCAGCCGTTGTTTGGATTGTGAAACTCCATCAGCAGCTCCTGATTTCATTTAATGAAGGACTGATTGAGTCAAACCAGGTTTCTGATGAAACTTCAGTAATACTGGGCTTCCACAAGGAACACATTGATGTACTGTACATGAAATAACTATTTACTCTAGTTACAGTTACTATTTGTAAACATTATTTTTGCAGTTTGGCACATTCTGCTGTGCCACAGTTTGGCACAGACTTATAAATTAAGCTGCATTGTTGGTCCTCATTAGAGAAGAAGCACTTCCACTTCCTAAACCCAAGTTCGACACACTGAACCTATCTAGTATGGTATAATTGCATGGTATATGAAGAATAATCTGAACTGCTTAGCAGGAATAGTGGCAGTTTATGGCTGAAAGTAGGAACATTGTTCCCAGGAGGGCTGTGGGGACTCATGTCTTTGAAAAAACACCAGCAAGGCTCATCTCTTCCAGTGCACTGCTGTTGCTGCCGTCACTGTCGGCTCTCTGGTTATGTTATCCTTCAACAGCCGGCATCAACACACATCATCTACACCTCACCGGAGCAAAGGTTGGGCTGCCACACTGACCGAATATTAGCCTTCAAAGATCTTTTCCTAGGCCACCAAAGGAGACAGATCACTTTCACCGCAGCTGGCCTGGAGGTTTATCCCTGAGGGAAGTTCGTCTGATGTTTCTCTTTAAGGTCTAAGAGATGCTACACAGTAAAACAATAGGAGTCTGAGGTGAAAAACGGATTCGAGTGGCAGCCATGAGTACTGCAGAGAGAGCAGAAGCCATCTGGCAACACTGGGATATCCTTACTACTACGTTAGTTCAGTGTTGAATAAGTCCAGCAACTCTAACACAGCACCCCCCCACCCCAACTTTTTTGTGCCACAAACCAGTTTCATGTAAAACAGTATTTGCGTGGACTGGTACTGATACAACTAAAAATACGAAGCAGCTGCCCAAAAACGTTTGTTTTTTACCCATGTTTGCTAGCTTGTGGGCTAAATTTTTGATGGGCAATGTCACGTGACTAAGATATTTTGTCAAAATAAAAGATCTTTCCATTTTTCCATAATCAATCCATTTTTATTCTTTCTGCGCGACCCGTTACCAAATGACTCACGGACTGATACCGGTCCGCGGCCCAGTGGTTGGGGACCTCTGCCCTAACAGAACCATAATAAGACAAATCCAATAATGTCTCCTGGCACTGGAGCTGTAATCACCTCCTCCAATCTAGGAGCCATTATGACTAGCCTCTTATCAGCCAATAGGACCTACTCTAGGATAATGATAGTAACTGACATTTGCTGAAGGACAGTGAGAGAGTAACATATTGTCCAGTGAAATGTGGCTTTCAGTAAATTGGTCCAGATTACCCGGGGGCAATGGGAAATGCCATTGAGTGGCTTTAGCTGCAGTCTGTTTCAGCGCTGTGACTCAGCATGAGATTAAAATGAGGAACCGTTCTGTTTCTCTATTCATGAATGACTTTTCTGAAGAATGCGATGCAGAACTCACCTCTTGGGTATTAACTACCTAGACTGTCATGCAGCATCCGCTTTGTGTATTCTGAGAAGATGGATGAGCCTAAAATAGGCTGGCTCTATATCCAAACTAGTTTCTAACCGAAACAAACAGTATTACTGCTCAAGCCACTGGACCTCAGGTTGGACCCAGCAGGTTGCAAGTCTTCAGAATAAGCATTAATTAAGTGGATTTAACAAGATTCGTAGATAATGTTAATTAGAGATTCAAAAAGATTCAAAACCTTTGTTATGTGTACAGTATAAATGACGTTTCTCTTTGCAATGAAATTCTGTTTTTGCTGTTCACACACAAATGCTGAGGTTAGGATAAGCAATAAAAATATATCAAATTAAAAATAAAAATAAGATAATCGTGACATCCAGATATGGAGAATATTAATTGTGAATTTGCACTAAATGGTAAGATGCACCTTTGTCCATGAGGTAATTAATGCAGTTGGAAAAGTAAGAGTTGAGACTGAATAAACGTTAGTGAGCTGCTTCCCAATGAGCTAAAAACGTTAACGTTTACAAGACAATCTACTTACAAATACTTCTGTGAAACCTGACAATTCATTCTTAATTCTTGGGACAGAAGTAGCCCTACATTATTCAAGTCGAGTCCAATAGATTTAGTGTCATTTCAGTCATGGATGTGCAAAGTGCACACAGTGAAATGAAACAATGTTCCTCCAGGACCATTAAGCAACACAAGAACAGAAACACAAACAAGACTACATACGTGCAGACAGGACAAAATACACAGGAGAGCAAAAGTGAGCGAGCAAGAAAAACACAAGAGCAACAAAACAACAGGACAACACATTTAGTGCAGTCGATGTTTGAATGAATACAGTATTATGACTGACACCGTATTCTAGCAACAGAGATGTTAGATGTGCAAAAATGCAAAATAGAGGTAGACAGCAACAAATAATAATCATGCAAATAATAGCAGCATCAGGACAGAAAATGTGCAGTATATCATTAATAAAGGGGTTTTGCAGTGGCAGTTCTGGTGTGAGTTGTTTAAAGCAGATCAGTTCAGTGTATTTATGACTTGTGTACAGTAACCCCCCACTTATACGCGGATCCCCATACGGAAATGAAATATATTGCAGTATATTGGAATGTATATTGTCGAAGAAAAAAATTTATTTATAAATATATTTTAAACAATATTTCCCATACCATATATTCCTCATATATATGTGAAATATATGACTGTAAATACATTGATTCATCAGCATATTATAAAATAAATATTTAAATATAATTATATATATACTATAGGCCATATATTGCCCATTGCCTATATTTCCCAAATATATTCAAATCAATTAGGTTGTTTTAAATTTC
>JBBPCW010000154.1:429447-447677 GCA_037974425.1 Phenacogrammus interruptus
CTCTTTCTCTCTCTCTCTCTCTCTCTCTCTCTCTCTCTCACACACACACACACACACACACACACACACACACACACCTCTAACCAAACTAGTTTACAGTGACCGGATTATATATTGCAATTCTTATTTAAATTATTAAATTCACCATGAAATCAGAAAAAAATCTCAGATTATATTGTTATTGTTTATGATATCATTAGATTAATATTATTATTTTATTTTTGTTTTACCACACATATGCTGATCAGCCCAAATATTTAAAACCCCTTGCTTAATATTGTGTAGTTCTCTCTTGTGCCACCAAAACAACTCTTTACCTCTGGAGTATTGTTGTATCCTTTAAGTCCTTTAAGTTGTGAGGTGGGGCCTTCATACCTGAACACCTGAACAGTGTTTGCAGTGTGGCAGGGGGTATTACCTTACTAAAAGAGGACACTGCCACCATGAAGGGGTGTACACGGTCTGCAACAATGTTGCCACAATCATGAGGTGAAGATAAATATTATTAAACAGACCATGTTATGATCTTTCATCACTCCATGGTCCAGTTCTGATGTCTACTATAGCAACTTTCAGTGGTGGCTAGGGGTCAGTATGGGTACTCTGACTGGTCTGAGGCTATATAGCCCCATACACAGATAGATGGCACTCTTCCCATGCACTGTCAGACCTTTATCTACCTTTGTCTAGGTACTAAACACACAGTTTATTAGGTATTGAACTGCCCACCCCAATAAGACCTGCTGTTTTGAAGATGTACAGTCCCAGTCCTCAAAGTTGCTCACATCAACACACCTGTTTATTTTTCCTGCTTCCAACACATCAACTTCAATAACGGACTGTTCCCTTAATGCCTTCCCTTACTTCCCACGCCTTGATAGGCAAACGTGTTATTTTTAATTATACTGTGAGCTGTTTTAATGTAGTGACTGTTGTGCAATATATTAATGTGAACTATTTATACAGCAGCAGAAAAAAATGAAAACAAAAACACCACACTATGCTTCCTTTCAGATTCCACTGTTTATTTTAGCCTCAATAATGTGCATAATTTTTTACTATTATTTAAAAAAAGCCAAATAGATGCAGTTGAAGCACCTCCATTACAGATTGTAACAAAATGTACAAAACAGTCCCTTACAGTTAAGAGAGCATGATCCTACACAATGAAAAACACACATAACTTGGTCACACGCCACTAATTTTCCAAGCATGTTCCAGCATGTTGGCTAATGGGCTACAGCACCTCTGTTGCTCTGAGACCCTCCAGGGCTGGAGCAGCGTAACGTAAGTTGAATCCATAAAACCTTCAGGACTCCGCTCTGGCATTAGACTGGAGACTCACTCCTACAAAACAATATTTCAAGCCCGCAGAAAGATTTACAAGATGCAAATCATGCCACTCACTGTTCGGTATATCACTGACATTTATACTCTTTTAAACTCTGGCCAATTTACTGCCCAAGCTTTTAATGAGGTATAAAATAGTAGCCAGTATTTTTTGCATATTAAAGCTAAGGCAGCTTAAACAGAGCAAAAGCCATTACACAGCGAAGGAAACGGCGTGTTGAATTTACATGACTCGAAAGTGCACATCGGCTCACATTAACACATTTTTCTCATCGTTTTTTTTTTTTGGGGGGCGGGGGCATGATATGAATATGATAATATTGTATGTTTTATTCATGGGGAAGTGATGTACACTCAAATCAATAAAATCTAAACAATTCTTTTTCAATGTATGCCATAGACTAGAGTAGCTTCCAATGGCTAATTAAAAAGCTGGGAACTTTTATGTGAACTTTTCTAATGCTAAAGCAAATGTATAGGCCATTTGGTTTGTTTGGTCTGAAGAATTTATGTAAATGGATTCGAGATGAACCTTGAATCAATATTTTTTAGTGTTTGTGATATGAGCAAACACAAATAAATCTCAGCAAGGCAATAAACCCATTAGCCAGCATCTACATTAAAATAGAGAGACTTGTATATAAATCCTTCCTATATTTCTGAAGTTTCCTGGGAAATCAAATGGAGAGGCAGGCAGATGCCTTATGAGGGTATTTGTATTTGAAACTGATGATTTTGTGGATTTGTTTGCTGGGATCAGGGGTTGCTTGGTTACAAAAATACTGCATTTCATGAAGAAATTGACTTTTATAAGGGCAGATTCTCATGTTTTACATTTTTAAATTATATAATACCCCAATGCTGAAATCCCACAAGTTCAACCAGCAAAAATAAATGATGGGAATTGTCAAAGTTGCATCAAAAGTTAGAAATGAAAGTCCTCAAAGGGACAAGAATGTAACCATCACTTCCTCTGGTCTAAACACACCTCCTCATTATCTCCAGCTGCAGAAGTCCCTGGGCGATTTCCTGTTATGGAAAATGTCTTTTTAATTATCTATTTTGAAGGTTGGAAGAACGTATTAGTGCTTATTACTTGCGCAGATGTCTTATTGCAATTCTATAATTGAGGTTCCTGCCTTCAAATAAGCACTACGATGGAAAGGACTCAAATTACAGAAGTGACTCATCAGATGACTCAACTTGGATCCTTTTCTCTGATTAAGAAGGTAAAAAGCTTTTCTTTGGCATGACAGACATATCTCAGTGAAGGTACAACATACAGTGGGGCCCAAAAGTCTGTTACCACATTAAACATCTGGAATGAACGTTTTAGACATTTAAAGAACGTTGTGCAAAACAAAAAGAAGAAATCTTTCATATTTAATATATATATTTAATATTTTTCTATACCATTTCTGAACATATTGACCTTCTTAACAACAATAGCATTGACCTCCTTAACAACATGGGGCAGCATAAGGGCAGATTTTTTCAGTCAACAAGTTTTATGTCAGTTTATGTCAGACTCAACTGAAGCTAGTGGTTTCACTAGTGGTCTCAAACGTTTGAATCTGACTGTATTATATGCAAGTCCTTGAAAAACTTTGTTAGCTTGTTAATATGACAAAATAATCAAATAATGATGTAAACAGACATAAAAAGACACGGTTCATTAAAAGTTCATTAAAAGTGAATTTGCATATGCTGTAAAGAAACAGAAACTGAAGTAATTTTCACAGGTTTTATAATTTAACATTAGTAATGGGCTACACTAATTTGTCTGCATGTTTGACTGTGCGTCCTTGTTTCATGAGAGATCTATTTAAGCAAACAGTGATACAACCACAATTAACCTTGATCTCTATCTGAAACTATGACTTGGGGTCCTAAATTTGAAGAAACTGGGCCCTAAAAAGTCCCCGAAAATGAGACTTTTACTAAAGTGTGGAAACCCTGGTATTAATGAAATATTTATAACATATAATCATATAATTTAATAATCATTTAATATGTAAGAATCATTGCATAGAATTACACACACTTGCACTGTTTTTCTTCTCTCTTCGTAGTCTTCAGTCTGTTGTTCTATAACTCTGTAGTTACATTGTATACAACAATAAAATGTGGCTATAATTAGATACTTTTTAAACTGTGACTTTAATTATATATCCTTAATTACTGTAATTTTTTTATACTAACATTAATACGTATGTATATATGTATATATACACACACATACATATTATATATATACATATATAGATTTAATTATAGTTCATACTCCCTATTTTACCCTCATGTTGGTCTGTGTTGTGAGTGTACTAAATGTATATGGCTGGGATGGCAATAAAGCTCAACTTGACTTGACTTGACTTTACACTCTATATCACACACACACAAACACACACACCTGCTGAACTGTGAGACTGATTAGAAAAGCTTTCAGGGGCAAACATCTGGTCGAGAAAACAGCATCGTCCCCTGAAGAGGCAGTTTGTGAATATGATCTGATGTTAATGGGGTGTAAGAACACCAATGAAATGTTTCTCCCTGATGACCCTGTAAACTTCAGCACCAGCTTCGGTAGCGCAGGTTCCTTAGAGAGCAATGCTGTTTTTTCATCATTGCAGGAGACGTAAAGGGCCACAGCATCTCTGAGGATCCATATTATTATTCCATATCCTTCGGTTACATCATACTTCTCTGAAGGTGCTTTGAAGTTCTTGCGCTTGCTGGTTGCTTCAACCGAACCACACTTTACCTCGCCCATTTCTAATTAGTATGGAAGAAAGAAACGCTGGGTTTGTGAAAACGAGCCAAGGCCAGAAATGCTACCGGGAGCCATATGTCCCTTATCCCATCCCAATTAGTCGGACAAACCAGCAAGGGGATCTTTGATATGCATTGATTACTGACCTTACAGCGGCAACACTTGCATATTCATGCATGACTGAAAGCCAGTCACTCAGAACCGCCCTCATTAATGCATCATCTGCCCAGTGGTCACTGAAGGACTGAACTGGCAGCCAATGCCGTCCTCATGAATGGAGCTCAATTAAAATCTGTGCGGTATTTTAGCCAAATGTCCTGGGATTTTTGTGGACTAAGGCCAACATTAATGCATATTCATAATGTCATCATTTCAGTGATAAAAACCGTCCCACAAGTGTTGTTTCTCTTCCTTAGCTGGAATTGGCCTTAGAATGACTCGCTGTAGTTCCCCATTGCTGCTGTTAAAACTCAGAGACACAAGAGAGATCGTTAAAACTGCTGAGGTTTTAAGGTGGCTCAGGCTAAACATATTAAAAATTGCCAGAATTTAACTTAAAAATGTTTAGTGGAGCTTTAAAATAAGTATGATCATGCCTCTAAGACACCTATCTCAAAGTCCTACTTTTCTGCTAAGGTGAAGAGAAACTTTTTAAAAGAGTACCACCAATAAGACTGCCCTTATAAAGGGTTTATAAATGATTTATAATCAGGTTAATTACATTGTAGATCAGTTATAAATGGTTAATAAATATAACCATAGTCAGACATTAATGCAGGTTTACTTTTTTGGTAAGATCTGGGGTTTTAATGGTAGCAGAATGTTAATAAAGGCCTGATGAAGCTGACAGTTTAACATTCTGCCTGAGAAAGAGAAGATACACTCAGAAACTAGCAAGATCTAAGACCTTCCAAATTTGCTTATATTTGGATATCGATGTAGAGTCATGAATGATGTAGAGTGGTTCTCAACCGGTGGGGCGCGAGTGGGCTACCGAAAAAAAAAACGTTAAATGCAAATTGAATGCAAATGCCACCAATTTGCACCGATTATAACTCAAACAAATCATCCTCCTTGGGTGGGGGGGTTACTGGATCCCCCACTGCAAATCATCCCCCTTGCAAAAGGTTGAGAACCCCTGGTCTAAGAAATTGCACCCTGTTTTATGTCTACACTGAACATTTTGAAACATTTGGAATAATAGTTTTGCTGAAGAAAGGTTTAATATGTTAACACATTTTTTTTGGATGCTACCATGTAACCCGAGCTTACGATTTGATGGGCAGAGCAACAATGGGGGGCTGGTGAGAATTTAGTACAATAGGTAATTGTTTGAGTGTACAGGGCACTACATTCTGCACCAAATGAGGCTTTTAAATAACAGTGCTTCTAAGAACAGTTTGTACCTTCATTAGGAAAGTCAAACTTAGTTCAGATGTTCAGAAGAATTAGTTCAGAAATCTTTCGCCAATTTCAGATTGAGACCTTTAGGTTTTCCAACCAATCTTTAGGAGGCAAAACTTGGCTTGTCCTTCTATATTGTTCAAATGTCTTGTGTACAAACTTGAAACACATAATCAATCCTGAGTTTAAATTTGATAATTGGAGGTGTTTTACATTCAAGTGGAACTTGTTCTCACAGTAGCTACTCTATTAGCTTTAAGGCTTTATCGAGCTTCAGGTTCTCACAATTAATTAGTGCTCAAATTCCCCAGCTGCCCAATTAAGCTCCCCAACAGCTTACGGTGTCAATAATCAACATGTTTACTATACTGTCAGTGGAGGGGCATAAGGAACTTCAGAATCATTCACTCATTGATTTAAGTAATTGTGTCTTATCCAAAAGCTTTTCTTTAAATGAAGGTGGTCAGCAGATTTTTCTCCGTTTTTATGATAAATGATATATGTTAATATGTTAATTTGCATACTCTCTTTTTGCATACTTTTAATCTTACGAATAAGTTATGTTTCATGATTAAGTTTTTTATACTGTACTTTTTGGATTAACATTTTGAGTGCCTTCACATTTTCAGCCTGATTAGAGATGTACAAAACATTTTCCTTTGAAGAAAACATTATCTAAAGAAAAGCACTGCATTATCAGACCATGCTGTGTGCTGTTTTGTTGTTGCTGTAATGAAAGCAGGTGGCAATTAGGGATAACGAGAAGCACAAATGAAAAATAAAACACAGCACCACCACACACTCAGACTCGTGTTAAAATGCAACACTTCTAAGGAGCGTAGATGACTTTCATTTCCTACATTTATTCTAACAAACGCATAAAAATGGTTCCACAGCTGAGAACAATACAGCATTGTCTTCTGATGTAGCCTGCATCAAGGTTCAGAAGGTTCTAATTATTAGAATTATAATGAGACCCGTTTTAGTTATTCAAATTGAAAGCACGGGAGAACAATTCCTAACATCTGAACAAGAATAGATGGACATTTCTAAGAATTACTTATTGCTAAATGAACATATCTACCAAACTGACATCACTGAAACAATGAGCATTTTTCTACAGAATGTTCAGTAATGTTCAAAAAACAAATCCTCAAACATGTCAAGTGAAACTTTTGCTTATTTCCAGTTTGTGAATCTCAGACTGAATGTGATTTTTCATTGGGTGTCACCAGTTCTGATTAGGTGGAGAAGGTATTTGTTGTTTGCCTGAACAAACCAAATACTTTAAGTACAGTTTGCTGGCAGAATAAACAATAAAACAAATTGAAATTTCTTCTCTGATAATCTCTAAAGGTTCATAAATGAGAGGACAAAGATGGCAATGTGGCTACTCTGGATTCCTATACTTTGTAGCCAGATCTTCACAAAGAAATTTGGCACACAAATATAGAAACATCTTATGCTCATGTCTATTACTGTCAGACTCTGCTGTACCAGAAACTGACCTCTGACATGGTCTGCTGGAAGTGCTACTTGACCTTGCTGTGGGAACTAGGCCTACAGACATGAGACCCCAACTTCGGGCCAGGTGATAAGCCTGCCCTGAAAACAGTGAGGGCCGACCTATTCTGGGCCATCAGAGTAGTGAAGTGTGTACATGTTCAAAAAATCTAAGATGACTATGAATACACTGGAGACATCAGTGCATATAGCAGGGCAATCAGGCCATCATCTACTATAGGACATCTCTACCTGCCTGTTACAGCAAGGTCTCTCTTCTAGATGTGCTCAATCATTTCTATGCAAAGTTTGAGGCATGGAATTACATGGCAGTGAATAGAACCACCCCTCCCCCAGCTGGGTTAACGTTACATTACATCCTTTTGATAGACTCTTCTAATTTCAAGAAAGTGTGAGAACCAGAGGACAGTTCTAAGTGCTAGATCTTTCAGGGAAAAGAAGATGGATAGTGTATCCGGAGAGGAGATGCTCCCTAAATAGTTTTTTGAAGATAAAGAGGGATTCTGCTGCTCTTGTCGCATTTGGAACCTCATTCCACCAGCGGTGAACCCTGAATGACAGTGTGGACTGGGTTTGCTTCATGTGTGGAGCCAGATGATGTTCCTCTGAGGAGAATGTATAGGAACATACGTTTGAATGATAGAGTTAAGCTCTTTGGGTGCTGACTCAGCTCAGTAGTTGGTGACTTGAACTTAATTCATGCAGCCATGGGTGGCCAGTGTAGATCAATCAGCAGTTTGGTTGCATGCGACCATTTGGGTTGGTTGTAGACCAACTGTTGTGTTCTGAACCAGCTGTGAGGGTCTTACCATGCATGGCCTGATTTTTCTGGTGTTATAAAAAGCAAAGTGACATGTAACAGATGCAATGTGTGTCAAGAAGGAAAGCCGGACATCAGTCATGACACACAGGTTTCTCCCAACTTTGGTAGAGGGTGAGAAGGGAAAAGGTTAACCCAAGGAAAGCAATGAGACCAGACAACATTCCTGGTCATGAGCTCAGAGTATGGCCTACTCCAATATTTCCTTGAGTACCACTGTTGTCACAATGTGCCTCAAAGTCCCCACCAGCCATCTACAGTGTCCTGGAGGAACAGTGTTTTGTCTCACTCTGTGCTTTGTAGATGGTCAAAAATGACAAGAAATGTACTTTTCTTGACTTGAAACTTTGGCTAAGTGTGATGCAACAGCAAACCTGTGGCTATTCATGTGGTGCTGCTTTGTGAGGAGCTAGTGAAAAGCCACAAAAAGCATACTCTCATGTAACAGAAAATGCTTTAGAGCTCAGTGTCACTGCTTTTCATATCTGTGAAGAAAAAAAAAACATGCTCATTTAAAATGCATGGCAAAACACTTTGTGCTTCATTGTGCCATAGTGCCATTCGGTCTGTGCCTGTGCCTCTTTTTGAAGCTATTCATCGCACTGTTGACAAGGCAATTATTGCTTGTCATTGTGTCTTTTCGTGAAATGTTTTGTATTTAGATCTGTCCTCCCAAACACAAAAATAAAATGATTTCCATTTCTTTTGTTTCACATTTGACATCAAATGCCCGCAGAGCTGATAGGCTTATATAGTAATTAAATAAAGCTAAGTAATTGCACCTGCTGACAATTCAGTGTGGTAATGATGTGAACCAAGTCAGCACATCCAGTGACATCCATGACCAAGGATGAACTTGGAGCTCTATGACGCAGATTAATGTAGGTATTAACTCATGGCAGCAAGAATCTGAATCTCATAGCCTCAGAGACTGAGCCATGAGAAGTAGTGGTAGGGAATGAAGAGCAGCTGATGATGAGGACAGAAAGCAGATTGGAGCCAAACCACTGGAGCTAGACAGGGGCTCTGGGCAGCTGGACACAAGCAGCTGTCAGCCAATGCTGTGGGCCAGAGGTTCCTACCATCTGCTGACAGCAATGTGGGTCAATTCAGCCCCTAGTTTAAAGATGGACTTGGCATTGTGGAGTACATGAGGGACCTCAAGAGGCCCTAGAATTAAACCTAGTGTTACAGCAATATGTCAGCTCAGTGGCATCAACTGCATAGGATCCCCAAGAAATACATTATGAACACTTTGGGGCATAGAAAATGCATTATCATGCACAGGGGTCAGTCAATATGTTCATGTTAAGCATAAACTTGGTTGCAAGTAAAAATACACACAAAGGTAATTTAATGTGTTAAAGATATAGAATAAAATATTAAGCACAAAATAGCAACAAGAAAAACACACACACAATTGTCATTTAAAGTGCTTTACATGACAAGAATACAAATATAGCATTAAATTTAAAAAAGAACAACAATAATAAAATAAATTAAAGAATACATAGAATTTTCTATGTATTCTTTGATTTTCTATGTATTCTTTATATATATATATATGTATAAATATATATATATGTATAAATATATATGGCAGATTGAAAAAAAAATTTTTTTAGCAGCTTTCTCTTAGCTTATGTAGACAGGACTGGATACTAAACATGGTCTAAGTTAAGTACTTAGCAGAACTCGAGAAGACCTAGGCTGAAAATAAGTGGTACATCACTGGATCAGATCCCTGTAGCCATCGCATTCCAGTGCCTGCAGACCCATGGCCAGTGCAAATTTTTTTACTTATTTTTAAGCTTTCATCCAGGTCTTCAAGGGTCTTAAACTGCTGAGTATCTTGCTCAGGTGAAGTAGAATACAACAAAAATGAACTCTTAAGGACTGAAAATCTAAAAGGTAAGTACCTAGAGGATCTCAAAAGGACCTAGACTGGAACCAAGTGGTACATTACTGCATCAGCTCACTGTAGCCATCTCAGTGGCTCAATCTCACAGACCCAGAGTCCATATTTTTACTTCTTTTAAGGCTTCAGATACCCCTTATCCAGGTCATCAAGGACTCAAAGTTACTTCAGGAATGATGGTGTATAATAAAAATATGGACCGGTTAGGGCTCTTGAGGACTGAAGTGAAGTCAAACTTGGTACTTGGAGAATCTCAAGTGGGTACTGCACCAGTACACCAGCTCAGTGAAACCATCTATAACAGGAGAGCCGAACTTACCCCAAAAACAGACGCCAGCGAACTGTGACATAGTCTGCTGGAGCTTTGCTCTCATTTCTGAGCTCTGAATCAGTTTGGAACCTGAGCCATCACCTTCATGAGCCAAAAGCAGCTTTTGCTCCAGCCTCATTCGAGTAGCCTGCTGATTTCTACCTCCATTCAATTAGCCTCATTTCAGCTCATCAGTCAGAATGGCCTCGGAGATCCAACCTGCTGTCACTCTCAGCCTACTTCTGCACAACAGCCCCAGTCAGATCAGAGAAGAGCACTTGAAGCACTGGCCCAGTTTCTGTAATCCTCTTTTCTTGTTCCTGGGACCAGCAGGGAGGTTGTCCAACCCCACTTTGTGACTTTCTGAATATATTTAGAGAAGTTTACTAAAACAGCAGCACACAATTCATGCAAAAAAACAGAACCTAACAAAACAGCAGTGCTAAAGGTCTAACCTGATAATGAAACCTTAACAGCCCTGGAGTCAATGTTCTGTGCGCTGACAGAGATTTACACACTCTGGTACTGCTGTTGTCGGCTCTGCCTGCTTCTAATGACTTCAACTCAGTGTTGTCTGGTTTCAGCAGGCAACTGAACAATGAGATTTTTCTCTTCCTCTGCAGAATTTTCACTTTGCCTCATCAATCTTTAATAAAACAGGATCCAAGATCGAATGGAAACAACGCCACCTTCACAAACCTTTCTGATAGCCTTGTTCCATTATTTCCCCAGCCTTTATTTCTTGTACTTGTAAGAGATCCCAAGCGGAGAATGGAACAGAACTCAGTTCACGCACCACAAGAGGACATCCAGCCCATAATCTCTGTTCAACAGGCAAGAGGACCAAAATTACCGGTAGATGCTGCAATTCCAGAACATAAAGACAATAAACACATCACTTTACTCAGCATTTACACATACAGACTTGGAAACGATTAAACACAGCCATCTTTCTAACTCAATCTAAATCAGCAAAATGTGAAAATATTGAAGAAGAGGAATAACACTGTAAAAACATAAAGGACTGCTTGTTTAAAACATCTGAAGTATTTTTGTACTGTTAAATTCTTAAAATATACATTTAAAGCAGCACTTTTAAATTTAGATTAAAGTCTTGAAACTGTGAAAAGTTCTGTTGCACTTTCTTCTTAAATGTTTCCCTGAAGAGCAAACTTAAAAGCAAAATTCATTTAAGATGTTTTATGTAAGCATCCACTGATCAATTTCCACCAATGAAATTTTGAGACAATTTATATCACATCTTAACTTGAGATGACCAGATCAAATTTTAATTACATTTTAATTCAACATCATGTAAGTGTAGATTGCTCTGTCAGTTTACTAGCTGCTTACTTTTTCATATAAAAAAAACTACTATTGTATAGTACTCAACTTTGTAACACATAACTTAGCAAACTATGACATCTGAGATTTACTAAGTATTGTAGCGAGCTGGGTGGGTATGACCGGCTCTGTTGAGCCCTGGGGGGTGTTTTGGGGTTAATTAAGTGGCACGGGTTCTTAGGCGGGAGAACTGGGGATAAGAGGGTGGCACTTAGTGGGTTTAGTGGTTAGTTGGGTGATGTTCTGTGTGAGAGAAGGTTGTGTATTGTGCTGTGTGCCGTGCTTGGCCCAAAATAAAGTCTCAGAAAAAGAACTTGGCGAGTCCTGTCGACCTCTTTCACCGTTCGGCGCTACAGTATCTATGTTCTCCCATAGCACTAAAATATTTTGTACTGTGGGAAAAAAAAACATAATACCAAATGAGACCATAACAGAAAGATGAAAAATACTTCAGTCAATATTTTTAACTGAAAAATCCCTGGCATGTTGGTCATCCATGAAATCCAAAAGGAAAGGTGTTTTAGGGTGTAATGAGATAAAAGGCGATCTTACAGAGCCACCGGAGGCCGAAGCGGCCAGAATAGCACAGTAAGTGGTAAGCAATGGATATTTTAAGAGATCCAGAGAGGACATCAGACACTGCCGGTGGCGATGCTGCAGCACACCCTTTTAAAAACATTTGCAGTGAGCTTTACATTTCTCAACTTGGGCTACATGCAAGAACTGTCCGTGGTGCTGAAATGGACTGTCCTACCTAGACAACTCTCTTCTCTGCTTTAAAGGAACGGTTTTCTTTCCTCTACAGTATTTTTCTTTTTTTAAAATAAACCTTTTTTAGGTCAGAATATCAGTTATAAAATCACACTAATAATAATAATAATAATAATAATAATAATAATAATAATAATAATAATAATAATAATAATAATAATAATAATAGTAATAATAATAATAATAATTTTCATCCTGAAACAGAAAATGGCCCTATGGAAACTGAGGAGGGTCAGTTTTGTATCTTACTCCAGAGGATTTATTTAAGTTTTAAAATTTATAAAAAGAAGTAACCCAATGTGACCAGACGTTTGTGGAGACCTGCTAATCCTGTGTTTCTTTTGAAGTCAGTGGTATTAAAAGGGGAGATCTGCTTGCATTCTGGCACAAGAGTACTAGTGAAGTCAGGCACTGATGTTGAATGATCAGTTCTGGATCCCTAACATCACTCCAACTCATCCCAGAGGTATTGAATGGAGCTCCACCAATCTGGACAGTGCAGCTCTACAGGCGGGGAATTGGTCAAGATGACCTTACACTCGTGTGTAGCTGCTTCAGTCCTTTTCATATTTTCTGCTTACAGTTTGCATATTTTCTGCTTACACACAAATGTAACCAGCAACAGCAATGACAACAGTCTGAAAATAAAAATCAATTCATCAAAAGATACATATAATGGAATGCAGCGTTGGCATGTGTGACGCCTACAAATGTAAAGTCACAATTTGTTGTGTTATGTGTTTCTTTTGGGGTAATTTGTCTCGATTACAACGTATTTTCTTTTTTAATGTATTATATTCAGTGTCAAATAAATCTTTAGGTTCTGTTTTTTTTTTTTTTTGCTGTTTTAATTTCAACCTATTTTTGAACAGGTTTATTTATTTATTTTAGTTAGGACTCCTCCAGTCACATGATGCCACCAACACTGTGATAGTGAAGGTTTCCTCCAAGTCGAGCACCAGCACATATTTTCAAACTGCCACTAATGCAACATAATGAGATGGCTCAACATGCTTGGAGGAGAACACTAACAGCCCATTCTGTAACATCAGATAACAGATTCCCACCCTGGGCATTCACCACACTGAGTGAAGAGGGGGAGGGAGGAGTACCCTACTCACCTAGAGAGAGACTAACCAGTTATGTTCTATTGGACCTCCAGACTTTGATAGCTGTAGTATTACTTGCAGTTCCATGTGAAAGTCAGGCTGACAGCTATGTGGTCCTGAGATAAATAGAGACTATGAAAGAATGAGAGCATGGCAGGCGGTTTAGTGTAAATTTCATCCTCCTCCTATTAGTTTCTCATTTGGTATTCTGTGTGTGAAGAAATGCAGTCCCTCCCTGCAATGCACACAAGGGTTGCATTTACATAAATATGCCGTGGATCTGTCTGTTCTTGAGAGAACATGGCAGCTAGCACCTCTGTACCGGTGTCATACTGGCATCAACCTCAAGCTACGAGCTCGGCGTAGTCTCAGTGGAACAGGTATGCTAATAAGTGTGCCTGATGACACTAAACAGCACACAAGCAGCCGTTCCAAGCTGACATAGAGGCTACTTATGCTTCCATCTCATTAATGTACAGTATTAGTGGTGGTGGCATAATAAAGACATGTAAAGCTTAGTGTACTTCCCAGCAATGTCAGGTGTAGCCAGTAGTGCTGGCCAAACAGGACTTTTTACACATATATACAGCGTACCTCCCTGATACACAAACAATTGCAATGTTATGATGTCATGCTGAACATAAACTTGAGTGAATGCAAACACAATCTTAATGCTTTAGCAGACCAAGATAGTTTTATAATCCAGCACCTTTGGGATTAACTGTAACAGAGATTGTGATCCAGGCCTTCTCGTTCTTCAGTGTCTCATAAATGCTCTACAGAACTAATATGCACAGAAACTCCAAAATCTTGTGGAAAGCTTTCAAAGAAGAGCGGAAGCTGCTAGAGTTGCAAAGGGGAACCAGCACCATATTAAAGTCTATGGATTTGAATGCAATGCCATTAAAGTCCTTGTTGCCATAATGGTCAGGTGTCCCAATACTTTTGTCCATACAGTTTATATGCCCAATTTGACACACAAGAAACTGCAATGTTATGATGACATGGTAGGACATGTTAGACTATATACAGTAGACCACATACCTCTAGCAGAACACTTTCACACCCACAGTATACTCCCATTGCATCAGTGCTACAAGGGACCAGAATAATTTGGCACATTGAAATGAATTCACCCATCTGTTTGTGACATGTTTGAAAACATAAACACGGACACTGTGACTTAATTCAGGCATCACTAATAATGGCATGCTGTTGAATAGTAAGGGGCCAGCAATGGTAAATGCATTTCTATACAATAGTAGCCAATGCCTTTGTGTTCTTTTGAGCATTAAAGCTATCGAGCATGCAGCTCTCCCAACCTGACAGCAGCGGTTCGTATATCGGCACAAACTGTGATTTAATTTGTCTTTGAACACTGTGAATAATATTTGTTCACAGTCGGGTTGGAAACATGTTGATACCTGAGGGAGCGGCATAAACTGGCGGGAACTCCAGCTGTGTTGGGCAGATAATACATGACGCCACCATTTTAATGTCAGAGGCACTGAAAAGCATTGCTCAGGCTTTAGATTAGCACTTGGAGAATTAGCTTCCCAAAATATAATTATTGTTAAACAGATGCATATTAGCTACAGAAAGAGAAGAGGTGCTCCATAAATTAAGTTCAGACACTGAGGCCCTGTGCACACGTTCACAAGTGATTTTGAAAATATAGCTTTTTATTTCTTTTGGCCTTTCAGCCTTTTATCAACATGCAAATCTTCAGGGTGAATACTTCCAAAAACTCACTGCAGATGTGTCGATTGGAAAATTGAATTATTGGCTTGATTTATTGCTTGGTTTTCTCCTTTTTTCAAAATCAGAATGTATGTGGCTTTCTCTTATGTTTATACAACATACATTTTTTGGGCAAAGGTAGATAGTGTCAGTTTTCTCATTACCAATGGGACTTTACACATAAATGTACAGCCACTTTCCCACTATACATAAAAAAAGAGGCCTCTGAATGTACTATTCTACATCAATCACGCCACTGCTATTTATTTATTCAGATTGCTGTTTTACATCTGAAACCTGAGGGGAGTGGCTTCAACGTACAGCAAGACAGAAAACCGCATGCATCCTTTTTTTAATCCTATTTACAAAGCAGCATTGATATATTTCATTGTAAAACATACTTTTCAAAACATATTTGAAAAGTAGAGGGTTCAACATTTACATCCACGGAGCATACAGTTCTATATAAAACCATTTAGTGAATGTGTTCCAGTATTAATAAATGACAATAAAACAGAGAAATAAAACAAAAAAGAATAAACATTACACAGTAAATATTCATTAACCCTTATAGTCATGCATGGACATAACACAGCACAATGTGAACAGTGTGAAATTATTTCTCTGTATTTAACCCATTCACAAACTGATGCAGGGGGCTGCGGCCACGAGGCACCCAGGGATGAGCGTGTGGGAGCATATCTTACTCAGTGGTGTGACTAGCAGTTGGGATTCAAACCCATAACCTTCTGATTGCAGGGCCAACACCCTAACCACTAGGCCACCCAGCTGCCAATGCTGATGTTATGTTCAGTGTATCAGTGAGTTCTTATGGAATTTCACTATTACTGTAGTTTCATCAGAAAACTGGTTTTACTCGATCAGTCCTTCAATAATTAAATCAGGAGCTGATGATGGAGTTTCACAATTCAAACAACGCCTGGAGTAACTGAGGAGGAATCTGGAACCGAACCTGTGTTCTCCTCACCAGCTCACTACTTTTTACAAACACTGATGGACCAACATGGCTGTACAGTCCATTTGACATGCTCTTGAGAGCGTGTTTGCTTTTCATTTGGATTTTTATCAATAGTGTTTGTGTAGATAAGATATTTAAGAACCAAGGAGGAGAACCCTGCGTCCACGCAGAAGATCTGAACCATTCCAGATCCTCTGTCTATCCTCGGTTTTCTCTTTATGCTGGTTTAAGGCCTGATCAGAATGAAATATATAATAAAACTGGTATAAAGTCTGATCAACTATAACACACACAGGGACTGATTGTCTTCATTTTCCTTCTTTTACAATGAAGGAGAAGAAAAGCAACATTAATCTGGGTGTTCTCAGGTTGGCTTGCTAACAAGTATTGTTCCAGGCCATAAAAAGTTATTTGTTTCAAATTGCAGTTTAATCCTAACTTTAAAAATACTCAAAATGCTGACAAAATAATTTTTTCTGCCCTTTCTGCAAAACAGTTAGTAACAATTTCTACCAGGTTTCTTCAGGCTACTGCACATTTATCACAGTGAAAAAAAAACAGAACACGTTTTAGAAATTAACTGCATCCCTGCTTACATTCTGTGCTCATTGTCTATAAGAATTGTTCTCACTTGCCACCATTGCATTGTTCTCGACCTTTGAAGCAGCTCTTCACATCCACGGTAAATTACAGAACAGTGGGAGCCCTATTGACCTTAGAAACTCTTTAAATTCTGCCCTTTGGTGCATTAAGTGAATAATTAACATTCATTTCCACCACATGTCTGAATTAACCGCGGGTTCAAGTTAAAAAGAGTTGTCAAGCACACTTGTGAGAACAGCAACCATGTTTTAGGCTAATGAGGCTAAGCTTTGAAGCACAGTAAAATGCAGTTCTCAGGTCAGTTTTTCAATTTAGAGGACTGAAAGATATACAAACCATTTGTCATTCGAGAGTAGCTATTGAAAACTGCAGCATGTGTTAAACTATAGGGCAATTACAGTTTAACCCCCTGAACGAGACTTACAATTCAGATTTCAAACCAAGCATTAACACCTTTTTACACTTGCAGTAAAGGTAGAGAAATGTAATGACATTTGTCCACAAATACTGTAGTATCTACTGTCCTGAATTTCTTCTGTCCAGTCGTTTTTCATACAGTGTCAGAAACCACACAAGCAATTAAAATTAAACAGTTAGAAGGAATGTTTGTTATGGCTCCAAGATGTAGTTTGCACAATGCTAACAGCTGCCTATTAGCTCGCATTGCTAAATAATAGAAGAAAATGGTCTTAGCTAATGGATTGCCTTTTGGGGACATGGTGTAAATCTTTGTAAATATGACACTTTTAAGGTTTATCACTGACCCATTGAACATAGAGACCTTTCAGAAGGGTCTATTAAAGAAATAAACACAGCAATGTCACTATTTTATCCATTAAAGAAACCAATAAAAATTTCAGACAGCATAAAAGAATGAAAATGATCGTGTGATAAGTAGACAAGCAGCTAAACTCAAATATCACAAAATTCTGGTGGAATTTCAGTGTTAGAAAGAACCGATGGAGCGAAACTCATGAGAAGTGCAACCCTGTGCTGGAAGAGTGGGAGTATCTGGGGTTTTATATAGGTGCCTTAATGAACTGAGGTGTGAGCCATTTTCTGCATTAATAAACCACTAAGATAAAGTAAGTCAGAGAGGATGGGTTCTGAAGTCCATTTTAGAGTCAGAATCTTTTAAAGCAGTGGAAATAGGAACCAGATGTCTGACATGTTGAATGCTTATAAAAGCTCTCTTTGTTTTTAAATGAAATGGTTATGGGAACACAGTCTGATGGCAGAATTTTATCAGAATTTTGTGGGGGAGGTATAATGCAAAAATAAATGCATGGCAAACTTGTAAACACAATGTAAGGCTGGTGATAGTAAAATAGTGGTTAATCTAGACAAAGAGTCTTGCTTTACAGTACCATACAAGTCAAGTAGGTTTTATTGTCATTTCTACCATATACACACTGTACAGAGTGAAAAGGAAACAACGTTCCTCCAGCACCATGGGGCAATAAGAGCAGAACAGAACAGAACAGGACTACAAGTGCAGACACAAGAGCAATAATAACTAGAAAACGGAAAATTCCTGAAGAAATTTTAAATGGGCCTGCCGCCAACAAACACCCTTCGGATGCCA
>JBBPCW010000154.1:543656-554392 GCA_037974425.1 Phenacogrammus interruptus
GTAAGACTGTCTCTGTAACTAATGACTGTAAGACTGTCTCTGTAACTAATGACTGTAAGACTGTCTCTGTAACTAATACAGTTTTCCGCTACAACTGGTTGCTATAACGACCAAACAGGGGTACCAGATTTTAGTTATGGAAGAGCAAAAAAAGTTAGGAGAGCTGAACCTAACTGAGCTGGTACCAGTCAGTGGAAAACCTTCATAAGACTGTCTGCAATGACTGCAAGATTGTTTCTGGATAAGCGTGTCTGCCAAATGCAATAAATGTAAATGTTACAAAATGCTTATCATTGTGTGAAAATGTGATTTTTTTCAACACAAAATAATTTAGGATTAATATTAATAATAAGATTAATAATAAGATTTATTTGCCCGACTCCACAGGCAGTGCTTGTGACCGACCTTGCGGTGTGAGCTTTATGGGTTTATCACCATGATCCTCCAATAACAGACTGATGGTCTCTCATAAGCTCTGTTAAATGTGTCTTTAAGTCTTTAACCAACTGTGCTGTGTGGATGCTGACACTAATGAGGATTAGGAGATTATCCCGATGGTTTCATCAGGTGTGTGTGTGTGTGTGTGTGTTTGTATGAGAGAGAGAGAGAGAGAGAGAGAGAGAGAGAGAGAGAGAGAGGGGAGACAGCCTGCCGCTTCAATTAGTGCTGTGACAATTGAGGCTAGAGTCCCTTAACTCACAGAGACGGAGAGTCAAATGGCTATGCACTGCCGATAGACATGACTTAGAGATTCAGCAAACAAGAATGCACTGGACTGGAGACAATACGGCCAGTAAAATATTTTTCTTCCAGAAAAGAACAGACATTTAAAGCAGCGGCGTGATAGCAGCTGCAGCAAGTCAGACAGCATGGCAGCCCGTTGAGCTGATGATGGAAGGCTAAAGACAAAAGATGTTTAATGTATGAAGACCGTCATCAGAAACATCATGGATAATCAGTCAAACTCCTCTTACAGAAGACACATTTGCCTGTGGGCTCCCAGCGGTATATCCCTCGCTGCACGTTCCTTTTCTTTTTCCACGGCTCATGTTTCGACATTGGCTTTGGGGGGAGAAAGTAAAGCACTGCTTTTATGATCAAAGCTTCAGTTCTCCTACGTTTTTTAGTCTCTAGCTGCCCACTCTCAGTCCAGGAGGACCAGGAATCTCTCCTTTCTCAGTCTGAAAGACAGCGTCGGGCTATTGCTGATGTGAAGTGGGCTTTCAGATCGTATGTGCTCAAGCCTAATGGACTGCATTCTAATAGAGCAATAATCAGGTCAGGTGAAGAAAGGCCGAGGTAAAAGAGAGCACGCCGAACTTCGATCAGACGAACGGTGATGTTGACTTCAAAGTAGAAACGATCATGCACCCATCAATCTGCACTGATTGGAGCTCGAAAATCAATTTGCAAAGGCGGCTAAATGACGCGCCTGTAATATATTCAGCAGACAGCCACTAAAGGCAGGAACTGATATATATATTGTGGCGGTGTGCGGCAATAATGTAACACCTTCACGAGGTAGGACAAGGCTAATGTTGTTCCCAGAGTCAGATACAGGAACAGAGAGGAGTTAATTAGCATGTAATCAGCTTAATTTGCTCTAATTAGCCATTTCAAATTACCTTCTGCCATTAAGGTCTATTAGATGGGCAATCAGAAAAGACATTACATGAAAAAAGTGTTACAGTTGTCATTTTCACAGCAGATCCAAACAAAATTGTTCAGTGCACATGTTGGTTTGTAATCACATTTAACTGTAATTGATGTAAACAACATTAGCTTGAACAGCTGGTGTTTTTTTTAATCACTGGTCAGTGGCAGAACTACTGGCATGCCATGGAGGCCTATGAAGCCTGGGTCCCCTAGTGGGGGCCTTTTTACTGGGCCCCATATGATCCACTACTGTCACTGGTTAGCAACTTTGACACCAAAAAAACTCTGTTTGTGACCACATTTTAAGCTCCAAGTGCACAATCAGATTAATCCAGAAGTGACCTACAGCCCATTTTGCAGTACATGACCACAGGAGTCTATTGTATTAGGTATGTTGCATAATTTTTTAAATGTTTAAAAATCCTTTTAAATGCATTTATTGTTTTTCTTTAAGTATTATTGTTTGTCCCACTTTCTTTGAACAGCCCTCAATAGACTACCTACAGTGTTATTTATTATAAATTATTTCTTATTATTTTTAACACACAGTGTTAAGGGTTATGATTAGTAAAAGACTAAGACTAGGACCAGGGTTATGGATGACCATTGTTATAAATAGGGAGATTAAAGGTGAATACACTTTGTTTATTTACTCCTAAGTATTTTTATTTCTGTTACATTACATTTGTACCTGATCAGAAATCATCCTTTCATTTCATTTCAAGGCAAAACAGAAACTAAGTTATTTGTTCTCAGGTATCAGGAAATAGAGGAGCATTTTTTTCAACAGGAAACTATACAGAAGCCTCAACAAATAAATATTTCATTAGATTCTAATTATTTCAGGATGTCTGCTTTCAGGTTTTTCTGCAGACATCCGAACTGATATTTTTCCTGCTTCCTGTACCTTCAGTATTAGAAGTCGACCAGATATTTTGCTTCTCAAATTCCAAGTGAATTCAGGTTACAAATATAGACTCATTTGTCCAAAAAACCTACGTCTCGGACGTCCAATTTGGAAGTTCTAGTGCACGATTTCTTCTTTTTGTCTGTTTCTTTACTGGCTTCTTGAACATCTACACACCACTTTAGACCCACGATGTTCAGTCGTCAGTGACAGACAGACTCTATGGATGTTTCAGATGTGAAATGAGAGTGGGACTTGGTTTTCTATTAATGTTCCTTTGATGTTCCTCTTTCCTAAACAGGTGGATGATCTTCTGTCTAATCTCCTCTGAAATCTCTTCTTTAGACATTTTAGGTGCATGTGAGAAAGAATTGAGGTGTATGTGTGTGTGTGTGAGAATGTGTATATCTTTAAAGGGCAACATAATGTCAGTGTAAGCTTTGGAAGCAGCTTTTGCTGGGAGGACAAACCCGTAACTGGTGGGTCAGTGTGACAGTGGGGGCCACAAGAGGAAGGGAATAACTGACAAACTGAATACCAATAGATCTGACACTGATATACAGTCTTTTGGGGCAGCTGGTAGCCTAGTGTTTAGGGCATTCGCCCTGTGATCAGAAAGTCCAGGTTCGATCCCCAAGACCGCTAGGCACAGCTGAGGTACCCTGAGCAAGGTACCGTCCCCACATACTGCTTCCCGGGCTCTGTGTTCGTAGCTGCCCCCTGCTTCACTTGGTGAATGGGTTAAATGCAGAGGAAGAACTGTGTGCTGTGGTGTGTTCACGTATGACACTTTTGCTAATGACATTGCTTTGTGCATTGGGAAGCATGGTGGTGGTGGTGGCGGTGATTGCTTGTTTGTATTTATATACGGTCTTAAAAGGGTGCCAGACAGGGGTTGTGAGGTCTGGAGAAATATTTTTGGTTCCCCTAATAATCTCTCAGTGCATGTTGTATGTAAGAAATAAAGCGTTAAACTTTAACCAGGTTCTCATTTAAGTCAAAACCCAAAACAAGCTTATTTGAATACTTCCAACTCACATAAAGGAAGCAACCAAGAATACTCACTTCTTTGTAAGAAATGCTATATTTCATTAAATATATATGTTACATAACTTTTTCTTTCCAATTTAGCAAAGGCCATTTAAACATTGCCAGCTTGTGTCTAAGTAGGGAATGCTAAGAATACACAAAAATGCTACATGTCTTCAAATTAAAAGGGGTCCTTCCTCTTACTGAATAAACAATATGTTATATTTAGTGTCTGTTGTGAAGGAGAAAGACACCTCTTTAACGATCCCATTCATTATTCACTGTGGGAGTTACAGATGGTGCGTGTGAAGGAGACGGGTTCTGTGTACTAATGATGACTTGTCAGCGTGATATGGCCTATACTGCTGCACAAGACTGCAGGTGTTCGTACAAAACAAGGCTAAGTCATCAGCACGAGGTGCTGGATGACACATTTAGATGCATGTTCGATCATATAAGACGTAAAGAGTGGGTGCAGACACCAGGAAGAATTCTCAGATTGTGTGCCTACATAAAAGTACTGCAAATTCCACCTATATTGAAAATACCCCATGCAGCTGCAAGTAAATGCAAAAGTGCTGCTATATTACATGATAAATTGTAGGAAAAAGTATTGGGACACACCTGTTTCCTGTTTTTTGGTCTAGACCGATTACTTCCAATCTTAACACTTCAGCAGACCAAGCCATTTTGGACAGCATCATACTTCCAACTCTGTGGACTCAGTTTTTAGGAAGAACCTTTCTATTCCAGCATGACTGTGTCCCAGTGCACAAAGCAAACTCCATGAAGACGTGGCTGGAGGAGTTCAGTGTGGAAGAACTTGACTGTCCACACAGAACCCTGACCTCAACCCCATCCAGCACCTTTGGGATGAACTGGAACTGAGATTGTGATCCAGACCTTCTCATCCAAAATCAGTGTCTGACCTCATAAATGCTACAGAATGAATGAACACAAATTCCCACAGAATCTCCAGAATCTTGTGGAAAGTCTTCCTAGAAGAGTGGAAGCTGTTATAGCTGCAGACTCTAGATTAAAGTCTATGGATTTGAATGCAATATCATTAAAATTCCTATTGTTGTAATGGTTAGATGCCCCAGTACCTTTGTCCCTAAACTACACATTTATGTAATAAAATCAGTTGTACGTCGCAGAAGCTCCCTGTGGCCCTGGTTAGGGATATACGGTTCAGATAATGGATGGATGGATGGTTATGAATAATTTATTTTATTTATTCATTTATTAATAACTGTGTTTAAATCTATCGCACCATGGAACATGCGAAACATGTTTGAGTGAGTGTCCCTTGTATATTGTTGTTTATTAATCTTTACTATATTATTTATTCCCTTCTGGTTTAAGTCCACTCCAACAGTTCATATGGCCATAAATATAAAATCTTACAGTTTTATGCAGTTGTAAAACCTTTAGACCCTGTTGTGTTGTAAAAAATATACATCACTCATGTGGAGATTAAAAATCACTGAAGCTTCACATCAATTGACTCTAGAGAGAAGACGGTTGTGGAATACAGAGAAGGTTGAACACGGTTTAAATACAAAATCAGTACCACAAGTCACTGTTTACTCACAGAGATGCAACTTCAACTGGGCTCACTGAGACAAAACACAGACAATATTTACAAGATCATTTAAAATGATACTGCTAGGAACTGTACAGGTATGTTACAAAATAGTATTTTCATGTCTATTCCAAATAGGACACGCTCACAAATACAAATACTGTGCTGTACTGCACACAGCATGTTGTGCTGCTCGTCCTTCATTTCTGCACAGAAGGAAGGATCTATGTTTGCCTTTAGAAGAGAAAAAGCATGAAATAATGCAATATTTCACAGGTACAAACCAAGCTGGCAGGGACTAAACTGTAAATATAAAGATTTCTGCAAAACACATGATTTAAAATTGTATGGTTTGGTTTACAAATGCACGTAGAAACCTGGATTAAACTGTAGTGCCGATGGTTGTCACCAATGAAAATACTCTTTTCATTTAGGCTAAGGCTTAATCTGGGTCTGGAAAACTGGTCCTACAACGTAACATAAAGGTTAAAACGTCATTAATATACAGATCAATTGCACCAAAACTGTTTTGTAAACTATTACTATGGATGCAAGTTTTTTTTGTTTGCCTATCCGAAGGTCATCAACTCACTTTACCACTAGTTTTACATCCTGCCTGAGCTCTACAGAGCACTAGGTGTTCTTCTGTAAGATGCTCCTCATTTCAGTGAGCACTAAGCCTCTGTAGCTTCGCTCCAAGCCCTCCATGTACTCCAGATAATCGCTCACTCGGAAACCATGGATGGCATCCTCCTGTGCAGGAAAAAAATAGAAAGTCATGGACAGTGTATGTGAGCAACACAGCGGTTTGATTTCTATCAAGGCAAAAGAACAAAAATCACTGTGAAATGTACTCGGGCTGTCATATGTTTATTATTTGGCATTAATTACATTATTTGTGTAGTCAAATCACTCTAATTTTCACTAATGTTATACCTTTATAGCTGTATGAGTGGATAAAATGAATTTAATCAAATGCATTTGAGCAATTCAATCCCTTCAGGAACCCAATGATATCGTTTTCATTGTGTAAATGAACAGATCACATGAATCTAAAAATCATGTCATTTCCCCAAAACAAACACAGTTCTCAATTTTCAGCATTGTGAAGTAAGAGCAATGGTAGATGCACGTTCCACCCACTGAGTGTAATTGCAGATATGGGAAAAATGAATTTTCAATATTCAATATGATATTGTGAATTTTTTTTTTCAAAAAGAAACCAATTAGAAAACAAAAAGTTATTTTTTTATAGTTTAACTGTGCCTTATTATACAATAAATAATCAAATTACAAATATATAAATGCATGAACACACCACAGCACAACATGAAAATTCTTTCTCTGCATTTAACCCATTCATCAAGTGAAGCAGGGGGCTGCCGCCAGCGAGGGTCGCTGGGGGGTGGGGGGGTGGGGGGTGTACCTTGCTCAAGGGTACCTCAGTGGTAACACTACCAGTTGGGATTTGAACCCAAAACCTTCATTCAGTCACACGCAGATTATTTGAGAACTTATTATTTGAGTTTTACGTGGAAATCCTCTGCAATTATTTGTTTTGTTGTGGCAATAAATATATTTTTTCTGGATGTTTTCACACAAGAGCAGGCTGTAGCCGCCCTGGAAGCACACCAGGGTTGAGCCCTAGCACTCCAAGCGGTATTTCTCCGCAGTGCAAGCACTCAGACGCTTCAAACTCCACAGCTCGATTGAGACCTTTCCAACAAGCCCTCATTTGTATTTTTAGCCCGAGTAGATCAGGGGTTATTCCCTGAAAACCGTTCACCTTGCCGCATTGTCCCAATACTGTTGTTCTGCAACGAAAGTTGCATATCTCAGCAGGGAATTTAAATTACGAGGCAAATATGGGTTTGCCTTTACATTTTCTTTAAGGGTAATGCATTAAACTGAGTTTTAAATTATATTAAAGTGTTCTGGTGCATATTTAGGGTTTACACTATTAAAATATTTTTTTTTAAATACCAAAACACAACAACGCAGTTTTTCAATATACGTGAGTGCTCTTGGAACGTAATGGTAATTTAAGAGATAAGACAATGTGCATGCTCAGATCAGCAAGGAAGAATAAAAGATAAGACAATTGCAAAAGACACCACATTTACTGCATATATCAAACATACAGTATATATTACACATAAAGTCAATAGTTCCAACTCCTCCACAATTCTTGTTAAAGTGGAGATTCCCACCGTTTCTACTTGGCTGTTGCTTTTGTTAGTTTGCAGCCCAATCATTTCCCCATAGGTCTTCCACAAGCACTGTCTAGCACAGTCTGCGCCAAACGACTTGTTTTCGCTGGCAACACACACTCAATGCACTTCAGTGATAAATAAATTCACAGCATGGCTGAAGCTGAAAATAATGTTTATCTAGAGAGCCACAAATGGAAGCTGCATTCGAATGAGAATCGTAGAAGCAGAGCATGAGCAGTTGGGCTTCAGCCTGCACTGCTATGGACGACATGAAAGGTCAAACTTTATCCCAAAAGTATTTGTAAATAATGAATGAATGAGTCCACTGGATCTCTTTTACATATCCAAGAAAATCTGTGTTCACAAACCATCTCAGGAGTAGGAGTGCTAATCTAGGATCAGTTCTATTGAAGGGACCAACATAAATACAAACAAATCTGAACCAAGATCAGTCTTCTCCAGCCCTGGCTTTGTCCAAAACGGCTGCTTGTAGCTTTGTTCAGTTTTATAGCTTAAAATAAGCCACAATGCATCCTAAAACATATCCACAAATCTGCATTACCTTAATGAAGAGCTGGATGGGGTCTGAGTGGGCTGAGAGGTGATTCAGGACCATCTTGATGTTTCAGCACTTCATTAGTTTCTAATGAAGGCACCTGAATGAGCTCACTGCTATGCGTCTCTAGAGATGTTAGCAATATGCGTTCTGTAAATGATTTGTCTGCCAAACTTCATTCAGAAAGATCCCAAAGGAAACAGCATCTTAATGGGCATTGCATTATGAGAGCCTGACAACGACCGACTATGCGAATATAACATGGAAATTACACAGCAGGTCATGTATTCAAATCACATGATGGTTGTAACATGCAAAACGTGGCTCTTTAATTCATAACAAAAGCTCTTTATCTGCTACCCCAGCAATTTTGATCTCTGTCTTTATCCCTACAGATTCTCTGAAAGCTTTGATCCAGCTCTAACACCGAGAAAACTCAACAAAACAGACAAACTTCCATTAATCCTGAAAAGATTATATTTGGGGATGTAAGTTTTCTCAGAGATAGTGGGGATTTGCCTGTCATTACAAATGCTATAGCTATAAAAGGCCAGACAGAACCAGCGCTCCTAATGCATGGTGACATTTCAGTGTGTATAAGCGACTTGATTGAGCAAAAGAAATTTCGTTTTATTTCTTTTGAGTCAGCACATGGATTTAATGCCCTAAAATTAGTCCTCGATGTACAAAAGGACACTACAGGATATGGAAATGAGATAAAGGATAAATAAATCTTTATTGGTGGGAGTATTAAATAAAATATGACTGCAGCGTAAGCAAATTGCGGTCACGATGGCAGGCCGCAGCACCTCCAAAGCAATTAGTCTGTTTGGCAATGACACGCAAAATTAGCCAACTAATTACGCCCTATGAGTCAGCAAAATCCAGGCAAGTAATTGTTTTCCACTAGTAGCTAAAGTATTAATGACTGAAACATAATAAATCTGTTATATCTCATCCAGGAGTTGTAAGCGATGAATTATTCAACAGAACGATGCAGAATGTGATATATTAAAATATTATACAATAGATTCACACATTAAGTTTTGAATTATGGTGACAAATTTCATATTGTTATATGGCGATGTGCTTAGAAATTACTTATTTGAGGTTTCTTATGGAATTAAGAGTATTAAAAGTACCTTCTGCTGTGTTACCAAACACTACTCTTCTAGAATGGCTCTAGATATTGGAATTGCTGTGAGGATTTGGTTGCATTTAGCCTCACGAGCATTTGTGAGGCAAGGAACTGATGTTGGATGATTAATTCTAGATCATAACACTACTCTTATCCCAAAGGTGCTGTGTGGAGTTCTGTCACTCCACAGAGTTGGTGGTCTGTACAAGTGTAGTCTGTCATTTGTGAACACACCACAGCACGCAGTGTGAACAGTGTAAAAAAAAAAAAAAAAATCTCTGCATTTAACCGATTTAACCCATTCACCAAGTGAAGCAGTGGGCAATTTAGGGTGACCTTAAAGGAGGTGAATTCACTGATCAGGACGGGTCTCTGGGCCCATATCAGGCAATTTTCTTTAAATTTAACTTTTCACTCTGAGATTTGTTCAGTTTTATATAGTAAAATTAGTCAGAATTTCTTTTTTTTGTTGGAATTAAACAAGTTGCTTTTGTTACTGCACCTTTAAGACTAATAATGGTAGATGTATTGTGTCTAATTCAGAAAGTGCTACAGTCTAAATGGGATATATGTAAATGCACTGGCTTGTTTCATGAGAGAAACAAATTGGAATAATGTAGCATCTTAATATCAGTTTATGAACATTTTTGTATTTAAATGTCATTTGAACAATTTAAAATAAGCTGAATTTATGAAAATGGGGCCCTTTGGCTTCAGAATATTAAAATGGTTATCATGATAAAAACTGTAACTTTAAAGCAAAAGTGGTTATAGTGGCAGAAAATTGAAAAGCACAGCTGTTCTCAGTTTAATTAGTAAACTCCTCTGTCTCCAGAGGAAATAACATGGAAAAGAAAGAGTTCCCTTTGTATTTGAATTAAATATTTCAGTGCAGTCAGGTGAAATGAGATATTTGAATGACATTAAAGACATTGTTACTGATAAAATGATAAAAAGACTTAAAATAGTTCTGCTGGGGTATTTGAACTCCCCATGTTAACGGCGCCTCAGTTCTACGAGTGCTGAAAGTATTGTACACTGACAGGCATTTTTTTCAATTTGTAGAACAATAGAATGGCTTTACTTTAGTCTGATTCCCGTTTCATGTGAGTCATCCTGAATGGATTCGCTTTGAGTCTCTGGCTGCATTCAGCTTCAGAGTGACAGCAAAAGCAATTCCGACAAGTAATTTCCATTTCGGTCTTTAGCTTAGATTAAAGATGTAGGTAGATATGTGCTGTATTCTTGGATATGCACAAATCTTTACAATGTTTTCATGCACTTTCCAGGCCCTGGTTTAAAAACTCTTACGCTGTCCTTGGTGTTTCACCTTGAATAATTCTGCATAGCAAAAGATTTTATCTTTACTGTTGTCTATTTTTATAGATAACGATGTGGATTACATTACTGTACAAAAGTCTTAAGCCAACCCTCATTTCTTGTTATTTTGCATACAAAGATCCAAACTTTCTAGTATTTTAATGTGGCCCTGTGGAACAGTTCTCCAAACAACCTGAACCTGGTCCTGGTCCAGGGATGTTGACCTACATATGAATCATTCAAGTAGAACAAAGAGTATCTAACTGAAGTCCTGAACCAGTGAAGAACCAGGAGCAGATGATTCCAGATGATCAGGCGGTGATCAGTATACT
>JBBPCW010000154.1:562640-572640 GCA_037974425.1 Phenacogrammus interruptus
CACACACACACACACACACACACACACGTACACACACACACACACACACACACACACACACACACACACACACACACGTACACACACACAGTTCAACATCAGGTCATGCTGAGCGATTGCAAAGCACAGCAGGAATTTCAAAGCACAGTTTAACTCCTGCAGCTAATGCAACGCACTTGCAATGACTGCTGGGATACATCATTAATATTTTGCATTAAACCCTTCTAATGCAAGAAATAACATCAAAGCCGTCTTCATTCACCTTTGCGCTTAAAACATGTAAGCTTAAGTAAAATATTAATGCAGCCACTTGAACTTGGGATGCAAAAAAGATTTATTTACTTTCTGATTTTTGCAGCACTTGCAAAGTGAACAGTGTTCAGCACTGCGTGATATCAGTGTAGCGGAGCTGTTTCACATAACAATATTGGTGTTAAAGAAATGAATCAACAACAACAAAAAAAAACGTATTTACAGTTTTCGTCCAGATTCAGCTTTTTTAACATCGGACCTACAGGATTTAAGCCAACACTAAAAGTAAACAAAATTATAGGTCAGAGAAAGACGAAAGGTCAGACCTTCAGGCAGCTCCTGTCTATTGCATCCATCGGAGTGGACTTGGGATGGACGACTCTCACGTCTTCCCTCCCACATTCCAGAGTTGACCAGAGTTCAACCACAATGGCCTGGATGAAACCTGCAGAGGCATTCACAGGTCAGACATTTTAACTAATGACCTAAAATACTCCCTAGACAGTCTGAGCCATGTTTCCAAACTGACTCTGTCTGACAAAGACTGAATCAGTTTGGAACAGAGCATGACGTG
The DNA here is from genome assembly GCA_037974425.1 of Phenacogrammus interruptus. Classification (NCBI taxonomy): domain Eukaryota; kingdom Metazoa; phylum Chordata; class Actinopteri; order Characiformes; family Alestidae; genus Phenacogrammus; species Phenacogrammus interruptus. Next base: position 563,467 of record JBBPCW010000154.1, read on the forward strand.
AGAGGCACCATACCCAGTAATTGCACCCAAATGCATTCATGAAAATAGAAAATCATATAATGAGATGATAATAAAAGACAATAATATGAAATTACACAACGCTGCTTCTGTTTTTCTGATACTAACACAATATAATACCCTAAAACATGTTTCACTTAATATTCATATAGTTTTCTATAAAACTAAGCTTTGATTTTTAAAAACAATGTTACCTAAAGAAATAGTTCAGCAAATCTATGCAATTTTCTATTTACCAATCACAAGTTCAAATTTTGTTGTTTAATAAAGCGCTGGATGCGGTTGCACACTTGCAGTGCAATATGTTTCTAAAAACAGTAAACATTTCCTATGAGTACATTTTTCAAACCTCTCTCAGTCCAGTTGAAATGCATTCAGCTCCTCACTAATGTGGCATAGACCAGTAGATTTAGTGGTTTAGGAAATTACATTTTTCCTCCAAATCAATCATAAACAGTATCCAAAGTGTTCAAAACATTACTTCACTGCCAAATGAAAGATGACGTACAGTTTCTTTATTCTGATATGGCGAAGGACAGGAGGAAAACACAAACACGAAGTGCCTCAGCACGAAACATTGTGTTGGCAGTTTTCGGAAAAGATGCTGGTTATTTTGTTAAGCAGCCGTGTTACTGCACCCTTACTGCCGTGTTACAGGCAAGCACTTTTAAAAATGAATTCAATTTAGCCATTTAACATTATTGCCTCGTCAAGCGCTGTAAGCGTTGATTTTTTCTTATACTGCAGTACTACGGTACTATGACTGCAGTTGTTTTATTTGTGCACTGCACGAATGCTGTTCGTCATGTCAAAGATGTGAAAGTTTGATTGATTGATTGAAAGATTAATTGTGTTTCTCAAATGTTAATGAATGGGATGCTTTGGACTATTTGGATCCCTAATAGTCATCTCTGTTCCGACAATCTCCTCTGTGGTAGCAGGAACCCTTATATACGGTAATTAAACATTAAGACACCTGCGGCTTATAGTCGGGTGCGGCTTATATATGGAACAATCTGTATTTTCCCCCAAATTTAGCTGGTGTGGCTTATAGTCCGGAAATTACGGTACCTAAGGTGCAACGGCACGTGATTTCTATCGCGATAAAGACGATAGACCAAAATCTCTATTGGTTGACAAATTTCTACCAGTATGTCGTGTCTAACGGTATATCGCCCACCCCTACAAGGAATCAAGCGTTTTACTTAGCAATGTACTTTTTTTTCTTTGCATTAGAATAGATGTGGCTACTATTGCTATTACATGACTTACTTTGCTTTCCTTAATGCACTGTTACACTAAAAGCAATGTGTGCTATTAAAGGTAAGATGAGTCAAATCAGATTAATTATTTTTTTCCTCTGACATCCAATTCAGAGTTGTCTGCTGGTATCAGCCTACTAGGTATTAAATCAGCATCAGTGCTATCTGTAATAGAAATACAATCTGCTGGCTCATTTACTGCATTACTTGACAACAAAGAACCTACGCATGTTGCTCTGGATGAAAGCAGCTGACAAATGCGGTAAATGTAAATGTGCTTGTCTGGCCTGGTTTTGCAGTGATGAGAGAAAGGGAACAAAAACCAACAGAACAATCAGTTCAGTTCAGCTCTTTCTAAAGGCCACAGAAAACTTACCAGAGCTGTGCAAGGCCACAATGCCTGGGGCTGTAGCTGCAACCTGGGTCACCATTACACCATAGCCAAACTTCTCACACCTGCTTACCTGAGAGAAAAAGTCAATAAAAGAAAAAAGCAACGTCATATAAATAGATGAAACATAAATAGTTTAAAGTCTGGAAAATAATTATTTTATCTCCTGCTGAATTTGTAAGTCTGCTCTCTCACACACAGTCTCTAATTTATGAGGTAGTTTAATTTTTAGGGAGAGAGACAGAATATCAAGCAAAAATCAAGAAAAACATGTTACATAAATGTTATGAACTGATTTGCATGTCACTGACTGAAATAAGAATTTGATACCCAAGCAAAACATGATTAGTGCTGGGTGGAGAAACCCTTTTTGGCAAGCACAGCAGTGATGTTTCTTGTTGTTGGTCATCAGGTTTGCACACATCTCAGGAGGGATTCTGGCCCACTCCTATATACAGAAACTGTCTAAAATCTTTAGGTTTCTTGGCTGCTGCTTGGCAATTTGAAGCTTCAGCTTAATGCTCAGATTTTCAATAGGATTGAGGTCTGGAGACTGGCTAATGTGCTTCCTCCTGAGCCACTCCTTTGGTCCCTTGGCAGTATGTTTTCAGTCATCATCATGCTGGAAGTCGATCCACAACCCATCTTCAGTCTTCTGGTTCTCATCCAAGTAGGTTCTCATCCAAGATTTTATGGTACATAGCCCCATCAACTAGCCCATCAATGCGGTGAAGTCATCCTGTACTCTTAGAAGAAAAACATCCCCAAGCATAATGTAGCCACCTCCATGCTTGACTGTGGAGAAGGAGTTCTTCATGCTTAGCATTTCTCTTCCTACTAACACGGCGGGTTGAGTTGATGCCAAAGAGCTTGATTTTTGGCTCATCTGACCACAGCACTTTCTCCCAAGCCTTCTCTGAATCATGTAAACTTAAGTTTGGTTGTACCTTCTCAAGTTCCTTGCGGGCACAGCAAGATTTCAGTCCATTATTGATGATGTGTGTTACCAATGGTGTTCTTAGTGACTGTGGTCCCATTAACAAGCTCCTCCAGTGTAGTTCTGGGCTGATCCTTTCTCATGATCATCCTCACCCAATGAGGTGAGATACTGCATGGAGCTCCAGACTGAGGTCAACTGATGGTCATTTTATATTTCTTCCATTTCCTAATAATCGTACCAACTGTAGTCATCTTCTCACCGAGCTTCTTGCGAGCATTCCAGTCTCATGCAGGTCTACAATCTTGTCCCTGATGTCCTTTGACAGCTCTTTGGCGGTGGAGAGGTTGGAATGTGAGAAAATGATTCTGTGGATAGGTGTGCTTTATACACATTATGAGTTAAGATCAGGAGTATCTGTTAGTGATAAACTGATTGCAATCTGTGTGCAACATGGACACAGCCAGTCTGTGGGAGCCAGAAGTCTGGATGGGTTGTAGGGGATTTTTTGTCACTCAGTGACAAAAAAAAATCAATTTATTACCTTTACGTCACATTTTCTTGATTTTTGGTTGATATTCTGTCTCTCTCCATAGAAATGAAACTACCTCATAAATAACAGACTGTTGATTTTCAACAAACAAATTCAGCCGGGGATCAAATAATATTTTCCCCCACTGTATACATAGAGCATATATTAATAGTTACAGTCATTGTAATAGGTGTTCAAAAACAGTAGTAGTAATACAGGGGGTCCCCGGGTTACGACAGTCTCGATATATGACGTTTTCGAGTTTACAATGCTTACTCGATTACTCGATTTGCACTGTTACTTACAGACTACATGGGCATACTAGTTGGGTTGCGCACGGTTGAAGAATACGCAGTAACGCAGCGTGTGAGTGAAGGAGTTTTCCGTTTCCTTTTTCTGTGGTTTAGTTGTGCTCTATGATCCTGCCTGTGCTAGGATCTGTAAGTGACTCAGACTAGGATGTGGTCTGACTTACACCAAAAATCATGCTACATCACTGTCGAAGGAACGGATCTGTGGCGTAATGCGAGGACCCCCTGTATATGAATCACTCAGGGAAGCCCTGGTTGCTACCTGAAGCTTTTTGGTGAACCTGGAGAACATGTAGGTGACACACTCATGGATGGCTCCTGTTTGTTGAAGCAACAGCAGCCCTTTAGGTGTTGCTGCAAAGTTCAGCAGATTGTCTAACAGCACCTCCTCCCAGGCAACTCTGCAGTTCCAGTTCAAGAGAAAAGAGAAAATGAGTGAGGGAGAGAGTAACTAAGTGAGAGAGACAGATAAGTGAATGAGAGAGAGAACTGCGTGATTGAGTGAGAGAAAGAACGAAGGAGAGAGTGAGAGAGAAAGAGAAAAAGAGGTGTGTGTGACAGAGAGATGCTGAGAAGTGAGTGAAAGAGACAATAAAAGCAAAGCTAGTAAGAGACAGCAAGAGTAAGTGAGAGAGATGAGAGAGAGAGAGAGAGAGCGAGCGAGAGAGAGAGAGAGAGAGAGAGAGAGAGGGTGTGAGATGGAAAGACAGATAGAGAAGGAATTGAGTATGAGTGAAATAAAATGAAAAGTTTGTGTAAGAGAGAGAGTGAAAGTAAGAGTGAAGTGAGTCAAAGAGACAATGAAATCAAAGTTAGTAAGAGATAGCAAGAGTAATTGAGAGCGCGATGGAAAGACAGAGAGAAATACAACTGAAAGATACGTTTGTGAGAGAGAAAGAGAGAGAAAGCTGAGTTTGAGTGAAATGAGTGATTTTAAGTGAAATATAGTGAAAGAGAAGCAGAGATAGAGAGAGAGAGAGACAGCATGCAAGAGAGAGCGAGAGAGAGAGCGAGCGAGCGATAGAGAGAGATATAGAGATAGAGAGAGAGATAGAGAGAGAGAGAGAGAGAGAGAGAGAGAATGTACTTACGCATTTTGGAGCTCCTGGGAAGATGACGGTGTAATGGCTCCAGGGACAGGGGTGGGAACTCTCTCTGAAATTGAGCTTGTCTGTGTGGAAGATGTTTCAGAGTGAGCCAGAGACTCCACACAGCACACACACACACACACACACACACACACACACACATATACATACACATATACATACACTCTTCGCTCATTAATGTCCTGAAAGTAATACTGATTTCTGACTCTCCACAGCTTCCTTCCATCAAAGCACAGCGGCCTCACTAGATCTCATTACTGACAGTCGAGTGAGTCATACACAGCTGGGGCCATCTGTCACTGCTGCCCCTCACACTCACTTCGAGAACACACACCCACAGCCCATTAAAAGATTTATGGCGTTTTGAATGAAGCTCCATACCCCCGGACACAGAAAAGTCTAGAATTAAAAACACCAGACACAGTTGGACTGACATATCTAGAACAGGGCACTTCATACTGAATGTACGATCTCAGAATAAAACACAAGGTGACTGCTATCTTGGGAAGAACGCCATCCATCACACATTTCATATCCTTGATGTGATGTCAGCACTCATCAACATTCAAATAACTCAGATGTTCCAACAATTTTGGGCCAGAAGTCTTCCGATATGTGCCTTTAATATCAGAAACAAAAAGTGTCAAGTCATTATTTAGGCCAAACCTACTTTACAAGCTTTTCAGATAGGAGGACACTTAAAGCAGAGCATTGCAGACGATACCCAAGATGAAAAGCTTTTAATGGGCAGTGTTTAATTGGCATGTGTAACAGTAACTCGGAATCCACTGACAGCACATATTTGTGCTTAACACAACAAAACACGGGTTTTAAAATCAAGAGAGAAAAAAATAAAACACACCGCAAAATGCATCCACACTAATGGAGTTAAGTTACCTTCCTCCAGGCTTTAGCTATGCCCTCATGCAAGCTGTAAGGCCTGAGCACCTGCAGGCCCTCACAGGTGTTGTACATCTGTCGGCACACAAAGATAAAGGCGCCCTTCACAGCGTGGGAGTTCTCCAGCTCCGTGGAAGCAGGCAGCTCTCTAGCCAGCAGCTTTTGAGTAAACTGCACTATTACATGTGCTGCTAAAATCCTGAGAAAATCATAGACAAAACAGAAGCATTACTATTTCCAAGTGACATTATCAAACCTAGGACAACCTGTCTTCCTCAACCTTTAGAACAAGAGCGGTACAGATCCGTGCAACAAATTGTAAATACGTTTTGTCATACGGCAAAACAACTCCCCAGTTTGTGTTGATACTCAAGGTGTCAGACGTCATGCTGAGCTTTGCTGGTGTTCCTGTGTCACGTAGAACCAAATCTACTGTAATTTAAAAAACGTAATAATAATAATATCTGCTACTGGGGATTTAAAAACGGCATCATGCGTAAAATGAACAAAACTGCCCACAATTCTTTTATTTTTGGTCATAAACCAATGGAAACACAATATCTTTGAACCCAAGAGAACTTTTAGGATAGTCTCCGCCCCGAAAGGGAGGGGGTTTAGGGAGCGGCCAAGCAGAGCGCGCTGAGAGAAAGAGCAGCAGAACGTCGAGCTTGTAGGAGAACAAACATCGGTTCTAGACTGTTTTACACTGTTTACATTTACTGAAATCAGAGTTAACTGATACGCTAAGAATTCTAAGGGTTAACGGATTCATTCATATCTTGTTTGATCCAGCAAGATAAGCTTCTACCTTAATTGCTCACATGAGAGTTCTACTTATAAACTACGCTGCGTTGAGTTTTGAAGGACTATGATGTTTCTTTATAAGCATTTGGGAAAACTAATTTAGGCGAATTGTGAGCATGCTGATTACATGCATGGGCACAAGGGCAGACAAAAGGAATAAAATGTAACCTGAGAGCTAAATTAGATTTGCTTACCCTTCACCCTCGGTGGAGATGAGCTTCCTCTCATAAAGAAACAATGCTAAACCGCGCTGGGTGGTAGCGATTCGTGCCAGCGTGTCCGCGATGTGAGTGAGGGTGCTTTCTGGGGAGTTTAATTTGGCCTGTGACACAAAAACAAATTGAAAAGGCTTTGAGCAAACTCTGCAATGCATACAGAATAACTTCCGACATCTACAAAATACAGTGTCCGTACAGAAGAAAAAGTCTTTAGCTGCAGCAGCATTAATATTTATGGGGAACTCCGGCAGTGGTACCATTGACAAACTCCGACATGTATATCCCCACTGCAATGATACTACAACATGGTTTTGCATGGAGCATAACATTTACAACACCGGGCGGAGATCCAGCAGGTTTTCTATGAGGGGCAGTAAAACCCACAGCGAGACGCTAGTCTACTTTTATAATAACAAGGTCAACATTAGTAGAGATATTTCAAGTGTCTAGACGTCTGTCAGAATGGCTTTGTTATGCTAACCAGCTTTCCTTTGAGCAGAGCGAGGATGGGAGCCAGCAGGGTCTCTATGACAGGGGTTTGGTAGATGCACTCCACTGCACATTCAGAACGTTCACACAGGGTCTTCAGGACCTCCATCACCAAAGTAGTGGGAGACAGTGAGTCTGCATAACACACATACAACATCATTCAAGACCAGTACACATGTATACAATGAGTTGCTCTATACTCATTGGTCATTTCACTCACAAACATAGATTAGAATTCCTCAGTTTCCCTTTACTCATCAATGTAAAGGAACCACCATAGAAACTATACTAATTTTAGAATGACACTGACATTGCAGCAGTGACCCTGACATGATAGAAGCATGGTAGTGGGAGCGCCATGTTGCAGAGATGTTCACAAGTTATTTTTATCAAGTCCTAGTCATGTCTCAAGTCTTTGAGTGGCAATGTTTACAAACGGCAACTATAAACGTGGGATGTTTGAGCTGTACATGTTGAGCTCTAAATGTCTAAAAGATATGCTAACAGGTCACGCCCCGCAATTACAATTTTACTTAGCAGGGGGCGGGACTGCGTGCTGTGATATGCCCTCACCAACATGGAGGATTTGCCTTAAATGATCTTAAATCTAAATGTTAAATATGAAAAATATCTCGCACTCTAAATGTGAAACTCCACAGTTAGATGGGGCTCGGTGTCCCCTTTCCAACGACCCCTCGGAAACCGTTATTAGCTGAAAACCGTTCACCTCAGACAAAAGTAGTGGGACACTTGGGTGAGGTGAACGGTTTTTGGGTCGTTGGAAAGTGTGCGAGATGTAAATATATAGAGACTATATAAATTGATAGAGACTATAGATCATGTTAGCATCTATGGTTTGCATTACTCTTTTTTTTTTAACTCTTCATCAATGGCTGATGTCTGACCACAGGCTTGAGGGGTGGGCAAAATCGTAAGTTCATTTTATTTCTAAACATTATTGCAATACAATATTAATTACAAAAAGAGCATATACTTCAAATTTTCATAATGCAACAAGCAGAATTAAGACACAAAATGTTATGCATCCACCTTAAGTTTACACTGAATAGTAAAACAATAACAGAAGTGATTTTATCCACTCTATACTCTGAAAAACATAATGTTATGTATTCCAGCCCCAGCAATGTTAAAGTACTTGATACATTTGTTCCAGCACAACACTGACTACCACATTATTACCATGTCAGTCACTGCTATGCTGAGAATGGTCCACAGCTTAAATAATATCTGATCACTGATAGTCCTATTGTGGTTCTTTTCTATTGATGAGTGTTTGGGACAGATACATTGTGCAGGAACAGACGGACTACAGACTTCCAAAGGAGGTTTGGGGTATATAGGAAGTGCAGACCCAAATATGGAGATGCCCTAGCACACCCAGAGAATCAATACATTTATAGCAACTGTACCCAACGGTAATCAATTCAGTTTATTAAAGATTAGCAAGACTAGTTAATGAATCATGTCTAGTGCAGTGTAAAACTGGCATTACACTGAGACATATGGAAGTTCTAATTCAGAGCAAGACAGTGGGCAAGATCAATAAAACTAAACAGCTCTTCTACTAATGAATCTGAGGAATGTGTGAGTAAGACGGAAAGAGACAGCCAAGTATGCCACAACGCACACTGATAAAGTCTGGAACCAGCGCCTAGAGTTAGATAAAGTGTGACCATAAAACCCATCTAATCAAACCGCCCTGCAACAAACAACACAAATTATTCATAGTGGCCTGGAGGGAAGGTGTGTCACACAGAGAGCACCACTAAGGGCAGGTCAATGGAAAACTACTGGATGTGAATCAACAGGACACACCTGTGTGAGTAGAATCCGAGCATGACGTGTTTGGGTGCTGGTACATGATGTTAATCAGGATCACCACCAAGTCAGTCAAAGACACTGGATCTGGAACAGACAGCGAGATGACTGTTTAATAAGTCTGACTAATTAAAACAGTCTGCATGCATGTATTCATGCCTCACGGCAGATGTCTGACGCCATGCGCAGAGTATGATTCAATGAAATTCTGTTTTTTGAAGATTTTCTGTAGCGGCGGCTCTTTTCTCACATTGTACTGACCTCTCCTTTTCCTGACTTTAATGGGAAAAAGTTTTCTTCCATTCGTGTACATCAGAAGCCTCCCAAGCACACAGAGTGAGTGAACGAAGTACGCATACTCCAG